>VZDJ01000868.1:624398-734294 GCA_008694505.1 Cyanoderma ruficeps | reverse complement strand
AAACGGAAGGGTTTGTTTGTTCCTTTGTTTGTTTGTTTGTTTGTTTGGATTGTGTGTTTCCCACCACCACCCCCCCTTTAGTAATTTATCTTTGCAATGAGGACAGTTTGGCACAGAGTGAAGCCCGGCAGGGAAGGGAGCGGGGTTTGTAGAGTCTGAAGTGGAGTGAAATGTAAGTGTGGGCAGAGGGAAACAGGAAGGATGCCAGTGAAGATGCAGAGGTTTGGCACACAAGAAGTGGGTTTGGTGAGAGCAGCTTGAAGGGCACCCCGAAGGGAGGCTTGGGTGGGGTGAGCCTGGGAGCAGAGCAATTGGCCCTGGGTGAGAAGCAGAGGTGGGAATGAAGCTGTGGCTGGGGTTAGGTCAGCAAAAACGGAGTCAGTAGAGCAGGTCTGAGGGTAAGGCTTTCTGGGACTTGCTCTCTTTCATTGGGGGATCTCTGTAAATACTTCCTGCATACAGCCCAGGTGTGCTCCATTACTTCCTGCTTCTCAAAGTAGCTGAGTTAAATCCTGTCTATGCCTGTAAGATTAAAATTAGGTTCTGGTCACTGATTAACTATGTGTCATTCCCATTTTGAGGTCACCTGGATCAGAGTAGCATATGAATTACCATGGAGTATTTCAACAGGGGAGCATATGTAGTTGCAGAATGTTTATTGCTGATCCAAAAACTTAGTTAGAGGGCTTACAATTTTAAATTTAAATTTTTAATTTTCAGTGTTTCCCCAATAGTATTTAAAACTGGCTTAAAAATAAGATACCATGTGATTTTTAATTTAAGTACATTTGAGGATTAGAAGGGTCTTGCTCTTTCAGTGTGGCAGACTAAATCAATTTTACAAGTCTTTGTTGTCTGAAAAAAGCAATGCAATAGGTGACAAACTTGTTCTGTCATGGAAGTTATATCTTGTCACATTCTTGTTGAAGGGTCAGAGAATAAAAAAGTCTCAGAAAAGAGATTCAGAGTTCATTACAAAAAACATTGGTGACAAAAGAACAAAAAAATCATATTGTATTTTGTAGGTTACTTGCTTATATTGGTAATTACTGTACACAACTTGAGCACAACAGATCAGTATTAAACACAAGTTTTAGGGCACTTGCAGCATTCAGGTTGGATGCTCTGGTAGTGAAGGTGGTCTGCAGACTGGGAAACCAACTGATAATTTTTATGCAAAACACTATTCAGTTGTTGGGAGTGATTGTTGTACTCTACCCTCATCTTCAGAGGCTGTTTCTGTAGTCAGAAGTGTGCTTGCCTTTGTAAATACCAGATGCATTTCTAAATATTACCCTTTACAAGACTGGCTGTAATCCGATGCTATTAACTCGTGACACGGCTGATATTTAAAGGTTATCACATTCAGGCTTCCTAGAATTGTGGACCTTTAATGACGCTGATGATGACCCTGGAGTTCCTGGGAAGATTGAACGTCTTCTGTCGGTGTACAGGTGCAGAAGGTGGGGCTGGAGCTGCAGAGGAGCCGTCGATCCCTGTCACCCCGGCAGGTGATGGCATCTGGGGGCCGCCGGCAGCTGCCTACGCGGCTCTGCCTTTGCCCGTGCTGCTCTGGTCCTTTCACTCTGGGCTAGAGGCGGCCCTGACAGCCACTAGATGGAGGAATTTCACCAGAATTTCGCTTCAGCCTGTTTTTGAGTATCTCTCAAGGCGTTCATTTGATCAGTGCGATTTCATAGAGAATATTAACATATACGAAGTTTACAGTATCTTTTAGCAATATCCAGTCTAGGAAAAAACTCATAAAACTGAAGTTGCATAGCTTATCCAATTCCTATTTTTAAAGGAAAACTTGCATTTTCATGGCTAAACTTTTGATGCATGTTTCCTTTTCAGTTCTTCATCTCCGGTGTAGTGGCCTTATCTGAGCCATCTCTATCTGTACTCCACACTCAGAATATGGGTGCAATTTTCTTTATGTACTTCTGAAAACTTACTTTTTTTGGTTGCTGGAATCCCATGTTATATTTCATCCCTAAACAAAGAAAGAAAGTAAAGTAATTATTTAGAAATAAAAACCCATTAGTTTCTTTTCTTCTAGACTGATAGAGCAAGTGTTGTTAATGCAATGACAAATAGACCAATGGTGAATCATAATCAATGTATATTTCATAGTAATAATAACCCTTGAAAGGCCTCTTTATGTATAGATGTCATAAAAATTGTGAAATGGAGTGAAAGACACTATGACTTTCACCCTTTTACAGATGGGGAAACTGAGACGGAGAAAAGTGGAACAAAAGTGATTGTTTAACCTCAGTTAAAAGGCCAGTAGCAGAACAAGAGTCAGCTGAAGGTTGTGATTCCAGGTCAGAGATCTAAAAAAAACCAAAAAAAGCTGTCCTTTATGTATTTACCCAAAGCTATATGGCTTCTACCCTGGAACTTTGGATAGGACCATACTTAATCATAATAGCAGCTTGCATGGAGTACTCTGCTGTGAAGGCAACACACAGTGGAGTTGTGTGTAAGTGAGGTAATATATGCACACTTCTGGAGAGGCAAACAACACAGAATCATATTTTCCCTGATCTTCTGACTTCTATAGTGATATTTACCTGAAAATAGAATAATAAAGATGTGAAAATCCTGGATGGCAGCTTTAGCTGACGTGTAGGGTTTCTTTCATGACCATAACCTTTGTTATAACTTAATAATACAGGAATGGATAATGGAAACGCTACTGAATTATGACATTTGTTTGGGGCTTTTCAACTGGTAGAACTGTTGTCATCACTGTCAATGTTGCTTGAAGACTTCAGTTTAATAAGCCTGCATGATGAATCCACAGCCTTTTAGACAAGGACAATTACAGTTAAAGGTCTTGCACATCATTAAATGAAAGCTCAAACACATCAGGGTGATTTTCATAGTACCAGGAAAGCTCTCAGAAGCACCTTGCATGATGGTTCACATTGTGACTTACTGCAGTTAAGGTAACAAGTCCAGCTTAGACCATCAGTCATGCTTTATTTTTGAAATCACATCTATAAACTGATATTTGTAGTAGACTCTAAATAAAATTGCTCTGGTTATTTCTATGCTCCAAGAGCTCCTCTAGCAGTGTTCATGATGCTTTTGGTTTATGTTTGAGCTCTAACTCCACTTCTGCAATTTGTTAGCCATGAACTCAAGGTTGTGTGGGATATTGTGATTCTGTGTCTATTAAAAGTAAAGAACATATTATTTTTACTTCATCAGAAATAAGTTCTAGACCTCGCAGAAGGAGTCTTAAGCTTCTCCTAGCTGCTTCTCAAAAATGTTGAGCTGCAAATTAAAGTCAGAAGGTATCTACTAAAGAGAAATAGAGCTTGTCTGTAGCATTCCTGTGTGGGTTCTGAAGACCTGAGGCTGATTATTCTGCACCTTTAGGCATCAGGAGATGTTCCTGAGCTGTTGTCCCGTTTCTGATGTGATCAGTTACAGAACCACATTTATTCTACTGTTGTGTAATGTGTTACAGAGCAAGGCAAGGCAGGAACCTGCTGTCCAAAAACTCCAGCAAAACCTGAGCACCAGCACTTTGAAACTGATACTAAAGCATGGCTGATCTGTTTATACCATGAAAATGTTGTATTTGTCAGTAAATGTAACTGCTTCCTTTTTGCTAACCCTAAGGGCCTAATTTTAAGCTATTTGAGCAGCTTGGCCTTTGCTCTAAGGCCTCATTATAATACAGCTACTTGGAGTAGCTTGGAGTAGTTACCTAACTCGTAAGCTGGGGAAGATGTGTTCCCTTTCCAAAAGTATTTTGAGCTTCTTACAGTTGAAAACTTAAATAGGTGAGGAAAGACTTTTGGTCACTTATCAAAAAACTGGGAAAGTACTTCAGATGGGATCAGTTACAAATACTGGAGCATTCAGTATCCAAATTATAATGTAACTTAGGGTTAGTTTACTTCAGTTGTGGTCATTTGCTCTGACTTAAAGCAAGCTCTGGTACCTTGTAGCAAACCCACATACTTAGTGTAATTACCTCTCAAATTTGATGCCACAACTAATAATTATAAATAAAATCCCACAGAAGTGCAAAGAGCAGGTATGAGACCTAATATTTTGTGGTTAATTATGATTATGTTTTTGTAGTAGTATTTCATAAAGATAACTTATTTGAGAGATTAATATTTTATACTGATATGCTTTGCTTTGAAAAATAAAAAAATAAATGTTAGGAGGGGACGAGTAACCATTTAAAAAGATGCTTATTCATTTACTGGCTTTAAGATGTAATCAGAACAATAATTTCTGCTTCATATAAATGTTTAGTGAAGCACTTGTCAATCTCTTTGATGTTTTCTGAATTTGTGACATCTAAATTTGGCTTCTTTTAGTCGTCTTTCTCGTGATAAAGTCTGTCACTTTAGATTTAAATCTACATGATAAAAACCTCTTAAGTGCAGTGAAGTCAGGGAAGTTCTATTGCACAGATCTATTATACTAATCAAAATCTAAATTTATTGTTATACTACACCTTTACTATCCATATTTTTACCATGTCTTTGATGTTATTGCCAAAAGGGTCATATTTTTGGTCATAAATAAACCACTGGTGTCTGGCAGTTGAAGGCAGTGATCAATAACTCTTAGGTGCCAGATGTGGTGATGACCAACATCTCATTGGTGCCCAAACACAGAGGGAACAGCAGAGACAGACCCATTCTCTCAATTACAGATTGTTTATGCTGGTATTCATGATGCTCTTTTCTCTCCCACTTGTGTGACCATGATTTTCCAGGCTTGAGTCTGGCCTGTGTTTTGTCCAGTCCTACCACACAGTAAACCCCACTGTGAGCTACTCTTTCTTTATTTTTCTTTTCCAAATGCTACTAGTAACACAATAAAATGGCCTTCATCTCCTTGTGTAATACTGTATAGTTTTACCATTCTGCCTTCTCCTCTGTCTCTGCTTCAAGACCTAATTTTGGTTTGCCTCTGGTGTTTTGCTCTGCTTTGAGACTCAACTACAGCTGAAATATTTTTAAATAAAAATGTTAAGTCTGCATCTGCAACTCGTCCCTTACCAGGCTTCTGTGCACAGAGTGCTCTTGTTTGCTTCATCCAAACAGATTTGTGAAATTTACTCTGGAATGGCTGTTACGGCATTTCAGGAACATCTCTGTCAAGTGTCCTATCAACATACACCCCAGTCTTCGGTATTTTCTGAGATAACAATGAGTACTTAATTACAGAATGATTAATAGAGTAGTACTCAGAATTCCAATAAGGATGAAAAAAATTTAGCTGGAAGATTTTCCCAAAAATACTGATCAAAAAATTAAGATAGTTTTTTTCCTTTTTTTTTTTAATTTAAACTTAGCTCATACAGTATAAAAGACCCACCCATATCTGATTGTAACTTACTCTGGTGTCCAATTGTTTGCATATTTGAATTAAATTACTCAGTAAAGAAATTTAGTTAAAGATTGCTACCATAGTAAATTATTTGGCTTTACATCTATGTAAAATATAGGCGTAGTATACACATCTGGAATACTTTTGAAATAGATAAACCTCTAAAATAAAAGCATTTGCTCCAAAAATTAAGGCCTAATTAGAACAGACTTTATATGCATGTCTGTTTTCACTATGTGCCATAAATCCTTTTTCAAACATAAACTTCTGATTTGATTTGGAAAAACGCCTTCAAAAGTTCCATCTAAGCTGCACACAGTATCTCATTTTAACACAGATGGAATTAATGAGGCCAAGTAAAGAAGGCTTAGCAAAGCAGTAGCACATCTTAAATTGTACATCAGGAAAGAAGCAAACCTGTGCAGTGAATCTGCATAATCTGATCCCTTTGAGTCCCCAGTGAAGCTGCAAGTGTGTGGTGTCACTTCCCACACATGGGCAAACTCTGACAGGGAATGCTTGGCTTAAATGGTTCACGTCCAGCCCTTGCCAGACAGGTTTGGTGGTTATTTCCTTTGCACTGGGGGAAATGATGGGATGTTTCTGTGGCTGTTTCCCAGTCTCCAAACTAGGCCTTTGGATCTCTGAGTAGTTAACCATGGCTCTTTGAGTAAAGAGCTTCTTTTTTCCCCCCTAATTTTGGAAGACATAAGAAGTTTGCCAGGCTGCTGAGAGTTGGGGTTTTTTAGTCTCTTTGAGCTTTCTTTCATGTGTGAGTTCCTTTGTAACTCAGGTAACACATTTGTCCTGAATTCTCAGCTTTTTGTTTAAATCCTGCCATTGTCAAGCATAGGATTTCTAATAGTTTAAATGCAATCTGCTTGAGGAATTTTGAACTCTGACTGATGGCTTATTCTTAAGCAGTTGTTGTGGTGAAGTAGAACACTTCCCAAAAAGAGGGCCTCATTGTCCCCTCTCCTGTGCTAGTATTGTGCTAACACACCATTACTTTCCATTGTTCTTGTGCCTTTTCTGTCCAAGTCAGCTTCAGAGATGCAGACATTGGATCTAAGTGAAACTGTGGGTGCCATTTCTAAAGCAGGTAGATCTGGGGTTCCTCCATCCCACAGGCAGCATGCAATGCAGCCTTGTGCTGCTGCATCCATGTCGTGGGGTACTTGGGATGGGAACAGCTTGTGTGCACTTCAGTTGATTAAAACACGATTATTCTGGCTTTTTGTAACTGAAATGACTTTCCATCTTAATGAAGCAAGGGAGTCTCTGGATAGAAGTACTGTATGCAGGGAAAGCAATGCAATTCTGAAGGGCATAGTCTGGAAATAATTAAAAACATTCAGTTCATCCATCAGTTTGAACAAGAAAAAATTACAAATTGCGGAGCCAAAGCACAGATCAGTACACACATTAGGTGACTTTTAATATTTGCCTCTTGAGGACGTTCATGCTGCCAAAGAAGTTGGTAATCCCAGTTGATTTGTGGCACCAGTAGCTGGCCCTGTATGCTGGAACAGGGAATCTGCAAAGAGCTGTTCTGAAGCACAGTCCTGAGTCACAGCTGCTGCCATGGTGTCACTGCCTTCCTCCTGATCCCTCATTAACTCCCTCGTAGCCAAGGTGCTGTGTCCCTCTTGGCAGCTTAACTTAAGCCACCCTTCACACATGGCTGGCCTTGGCTTTTCCAGGAGGGGAATCTTGGAGTAAAAGATAAGCGTGTGCTGCTGGGTACCCATTGTTTGTAGATCTGGCTTCCACCTGAGCATGGTGTCTATGCCTACACAACATTTCTCAGACTAAATACCCAGGCTGTCTTCCTGCTGTTGTTTCTCCCTGTCTTGTTAGACGCTTACCAAATGCCTGGCACCCACAAAAGTCATGCACTCATGCTCCCCTGCCACAGCTGGGGAGAAGAGAGGGGAAAAAAATAAATGAAAAGTTCATGAGTTGAGATTAGGACTGGGAGAAAACACTCCAAAGGGCAAAACAGACTCAATTTAGAGATGAAAAGTTAATTTTATACTAACAAAGTCAGAAGAGTATAATGAGAAGTAAAATAAGCCTTTAAAACCACCATTTTCCCCCCTAATGCCTCCCTCCTTCCCACCAACAGCTCAGGGAGACAGGGCAGGGGTTTGCTCAGTTCATCACCTGAGATCTTCTTCCACTGCTCTGGGAGAGGAGTCCTTCCCCTGTGAGACCGTGGGGTTCCTCCCACTGGAGACAGTTCTGAGAACTTCTCCAGCCTGGCTCCATCTCACGAGCAGAGAGACCTGCTGCAGTGTGAGTCCCTCCCACGGGCACACAGCCCTCCCAAACTGCTGCTCTGTGGGTCACTGTTCCATGGGCTGCAGTCCTGCAAGGACAGGCTGCTCCAGCCTGGGAGCAGGGCCCTCTCTCCACTGGGCCTCCCACTGGATCACAGCCCCCTCCAGGCATCACCTGCTCCAGCATGGGCACCTCCCCCAGGGGCTGTGCATGGATCTCTGCATCCCCTGTGGGTCCCCAGGGGCTGTGGGTGGATCTCTGCATCCCCCATGGATCCCCATGGGCTGTGGGTGGATCTCTGCATCCCCCATGGATCCCCACAGGCTGTGGGTGGATCTCTGCATCCCCATGGATCCCCACAGGCTGTGGGTGGATCTCTGCATCCCCCATGGATCCCCAGGGGCTGCCGGGGCACAGCTGCCTCACCATGGTCATCACCAGGGTCTGCAGAAGAATCTTGGCTCCAGCACCTGGAGCATCTCCTGCCCCTCCTTCTCCACTGACCTTGGTGTCTGCAGAGTTGTTCCTCTCACATGTTCTCACCTCCTCCTCTTCTCTAGATGGAATTCAAACTGTGCCCCCACTACCTCCACAGCTGACATTGGTAACTGAGTGTTGTCTGAATCTGTGGTGTTACTTTGTCCAGAAAATTATAAATTTACATCCAGAGTTTGCAATGGGACTGTTAACCATCCTCTACTGTATTGCTGAGATTACAAACTGACTGAGGAAAAGATTCTTTTATTAACTGGGATTTGGAAACCCTGATACTTCTCTGATTTGCACCATACTAATAAAACAGGTATATGAATTCTTTTTTCAGAATGGTTTTATATTCCAATGTAAACTGAATCCATCTTCTTGAATGAATAATGATGCAACTTTTGCTTGCTCTATTTTCGTGATAGCCAATGAAGGAAGGGGCATGGCACATTTATATTGGAGGCTTTATTGAAAGAATAGGAGGAGCTGTTTGTGAATTTATTATGAGGAAGATACAACTGCTTGTTTACTTTGTCTTCTTTGCTATCTATCCATACTAATTAGAACTTGCCATTTTCTGACTTAATTTATATTCGATAAGAATTCCATAAAAAACCCAGAAAAGTCAAGTCTGTGCTGTTGCACTCCCCATTCCTTCTTTGGACCTATCCCTGGGAATACTGTTAATTAACATCATTAGCTTTCAGGCACTGTCAGCAGTTACTTGCAATTTCTACTTAATACCTTTCCGTTATTCTTCATTCTCATATTTAATATTTGCATATTGCCTTAGTAGCATGACTTTGGCAAGGACATTAAACTTCTCCAGATTTATTAAAAAGTAAAAGCTAAAGTTTAAAATCTAGCACTGCATTTATATTTAGTAGCCTGTAGAACTATTCATGTAACCAGAAGAATTTCAATGGATTGCAAGCAAGCACTTAATGTAATTTGATTCATGTAGCTAGTTAGAATAGCTCATCCAGAACCCAGGAATGTTGCAAGACATTGTGCAAGTTGGACACGAAAGCTTCACTGGTCTTTCTATTGGAGGGGAGGCAAAGTAATACAGGTGGAATTTTGGACTGCTTTCATGTCACTCTGCAGAGATGTTTCTTCAGGAAAGAAAGTGCAAATGGAAAGAGAGAAGGCTGCAGGCAAAACTGAAAAAATAGATCTACACAGACATGCCTCTGAGTGCTGAAGTTCACTGCTTTGATAGTTCCACTGTAGATCAAATAGCACAGATGTGTATCCAAATGTTGCATATTATTATGTTACAATCAATTAACTGGAACTGATAAAGTTTCCCTTTCTCCTGTTCTCATAGTTGATCATTGACAAGTCTTAGTATAAGAGGTCAATATGGAACATTAAAAAAAAAAAGGTTAACACCTGCAACATCTACAAAACTTGGTTCAGGAAGGGTGGTAATTGGACAGACTTGGATTCATGCCCTGTGAGAAAGAAGCAGTTCTTGGGAAGCTCAGTGTAAGCAGTTGAGCTCTTTGCCAGGCTCTTTATTACTGAGCACTTGAAGGGCACAGGAGAGTTGCTGTTTGTCATTTCTCACTGGCTTTACTCTTCTTCTTTGTAGAAGGCTTTGTGTTTCTTATTAAGGAGCTCACTTGCACTCCTTCAGCCAGATTTTTGTGGTTGATGGGTAGAACAACATGGTTGCATGAGAATAGTGTGTTGAATTAACTTTCCTCTCAATAAGACTGATGGCTCTGTTCAAAAATGGAGTGCTGACTACTTCCAGGCTTCAGGTGACATTAGATGGTACCTGGGACTTGACCTGAGGTGCAACCCAGGAAGGAGGAGTCAAAGTGCTAGTATGGAGTTTTAGTAAGCTTGATAATTTTTAAAGGTATGGGGAGGCCATTTAAAGATGATCCAAAACTTTTGGAATTCACAATTTCTCCATCAGTAAAATGGCAATTTGATGTTGATGTGTTCTCCTTGGCCATGCAAAGTTCAATGAAAATCGGTAGTGGAACACCTGGAAAGTCTAAAATGGACATACCTCACTGAGGACACCTAATGCTTCATGTGGTGTGTGCCTGAGAGGTTCAGGTGCTTACAGGACATAAGGCTTGATCTTAATAAAGCTTTATGTCATGTGAACATTGAAAGACAATTTAGCAGCACTGGGATTTGGAGGACATTTGCTCTGTTAGCTTCAGTTCACAACCCTTACCACTAGAAACTGGATATCCCAGACTCTGATCCATTTGCAGCTTGGTACTGGCATTGGAGGGCAGCCTTTGGTGCCTCACTCCCTGTGCACTCTCCAGCACAACTCTTGTCTCCATTCTACCCCCATTTGACTGTGAACACCTCTGAGTCAGGGAGCCCAGGGAGCTGCTGCTACAGGAGACACCTGTCATCTCTTCATCTTTTCACTCCCCTGGTCCTGGCCTCTGCCAGGTCACTGCACTTCCTTCCCCTCCTCTGCACAACACAGAACTTGGGATCTGGCAGAGAAGTAAAGGAGATGCTGCAGCAGTGGTGTGGCAGTGCTCCTCAGGAATGTGGGGAGAGGAAAACAGCCTTCTGTGGGGATTGGTGACTGTTCTGTTCCTCTACACACCTGGGTGAGCTACGCTGCTCTTCTAGAGGGGTCACATCTGCTCTGGCAGGGAGAATAGACAGATGTTCTCCATTTGGTCACTCATCCCTGTTTCCTTCCTATGAAGCCTGGGATGCAGGAGGCAGAGGGCTCTAGGGTAGTTACCTCTGTCTCCAGTCTGAACTATCTCTGGTACCAGACGTGAGAACCCTTCTGTCACTGCCATTTTATGGGCAATCTGCATTTCTCATTCACACATAATAGCACTTGCTGGTTTTTCTAGTACCCCAATGTAGAAGTAGTGTAGTACCCTGTGGTGGTGTGTTTGTACAATAAGTCTGCTGTAAATTTATGGGTTGGACAAAATGGCTTTTTTGTTCCTTTGTTCAGTTTGCTGTACCCCAGTTCTCTTTGTAACCCTAAGTTGCTACAAATTGTGAACCTTTCCCCCCAGCCTTCCCCAGATACAGTCCCTGATCGGTTTACCTTTCCCACCTTGGCTGCCTGTCCATCAGGTGCTAAGAGACTTCCCCTCCCTGTCAGTCACCCCAAGACCTGTCCGCCAAGTCCAGAAGCTTCGAAGAGAGGCCTTTGGTGACTGGCTGGGGTGCAATCTTTCCCCTCCTATCCCCATGTTATTGGTGTATGTTGGTGTATGTTATGTTGGCAGCCGCTGCCAGTTGTACCCCATTGGTCCTGTTTCTGCCCACCCTGAGTTCCCACCTACTGTACAAAACCCCCTCTCTCCTCGTGCTCGGGGTCGCTCCTGAGGCACCGGTCTCGAGGTGAGGGATTCATCCTGAACCCAACAAACCCGAGTTCGCTCTAGCCTTCGAAGAGTCCCTCCTTTCTTCTTCTCGCCATTGTCTCACTTGCGCTTCCCAGCTGCAAAGAACCCCAGGTTTGCAGCGGTGTCGGGGCTGGCCGAGCTAAGGAAATACAACGCACCGCCGCAGGACCCCCCCAGGGAGGGGCTGTGTGCATTGAGAGATGGATTGTTTGCATATACCCTGACAGTCCAAATTTGGGATACAGTTGCTATGACAATTGAATCGTCTCATTTTGTAAGTTAGTGCATACAAACAGCCAATTGATTGCTGAATATGGTTAGCTAGGAATGGAACTTTCATTTAGCTGATGAAAGTGTGTGAATGTGTTTGATTTCACTGAAAGCTTTTCTATGGCAATTGTTGTTCAGAGCATTTCAATATAACCATGGTTCACTCAGTACCTTGCATGCAGTGATATATGATCCATTCTCTATGCATTGGCTGAAGGATCTCTGACACAATCTGCCCCTCTGGTTCAGTCTTCAGAGGCAGCACTCTGCCAGGTAGAGCTATCCCTGGCAGTGGAGCACTGACTGGTGTGTGCTCACACAGTGCAACTCAACATGATCTCTTGCTTGGCTGCCTCTGCTCTGGTGCTGCCTAAACCCCAGGATTGTAGAAAAGTGGGCCACTGCAGGCCTTTACTGACCTGGCTGTTTGTTCCACCTGAGATGCAACTCTTTTGCTTCAGATGTGGACTTCTTACCGAGCTACTTTCTATCTTGTGTTTTTGAGGATGCATACAGGTTGCACTCTATGTGTAAATATTAGACAATCTCTTTTGGTGATCTTTTTGTGGTCTTAGAGTTGATCCATTGGGTGAAAAAGGAAAAAAAAAAGTTGTTATTCAATTGATTGAGTTCTCTAAATTTTGTTACTCATTATTCAGAAATAAAATATTTAAAATCGTTGCACTCCACTGTCTGAAGACTTGCTACTCTGAGAATTGGAATTGGAAGCATGGGTTTAAAACTCCCTTTTTTGCAGTATTAGAACAGCTTCTGTTTAAGCAATAGTTGTCTATGATTGTATAGCATTGTCTTTTCAAACATGAAAATTTGGCATTCACTTCAGTGGGTCCTGGATCAGCTCCTTCATGAGCAAGCAGTAACACATGATGGATTGTTACGAGTGGTGGTAAACTGCTCTCCTAAACTCTCTACTTGATGCTGCCTCTTCTCACTGTACTTTTCCCTGAAAGGATTGGGAAGTTAGTGCTGCTCCTCTGAAGCCAGTTGAAAACTACTATGGGCTTGCAAAAAACAAGTTTCTTCCTATTAAATTTTATTTAAGAAAAGAATATTGGATAAAGTTGTCAGTGACTTTTTTTTTTTTTTTACTTCTGCAAGAATTACAATATGAGAAAATAAATATGTGTTAGAAAATACATGGAGTAAAATTTTGGTCTCATTTTTCATTTCTTTGTGCTTCTGCCTCAAGAAAAACTAAAACCATCAGGAACAGGTATACAAAAGAACACCACTACTTCACACACTCTCACTTTTTTCCAGTCTTCTCTCTTTGCATGAAAAGGGGCAGCGTTTACAAAACTGTCATAAACCTCTGTAGGAAAAGATTTAATTATCCAAAAAGTGAAGATGTCAAAAACATAAGGACAAAGAAATAAAAATGTTTTGCATCATTCTTTAGAATGAATTTAAATGTCTGTCTCTGTTTCCTCATGCAAATCCAGCCTTGCTGCTTTTTACCCCTTTTAGATTTTCTTTTTCATCTGGAGGCAAAAAAGGCCTTCTGGCAGGAATTGGGTTTATGCTTTTCATGCAATCTCAGATTCTCTTTTCAAAGATGCTCTAAACTTTCTTTGTGGAGCTGAAATGAACTAAAACTTGCAGAGGCACATCATGTGCAATTCCAGATAGCTTTTCTATACTTTTTGCTATTCAGAACATAAAGATTCCACTTACTTTGAGAAAATGCATAGCAGCATGGCCTCAAATCCCTTCCCATAATTTCTTGTGTATTTGGTTTGCTTGCACAAAAATGAAATTCTTCAGGGCATATTCGTCAGAGAATCTCTCAAGCCAATTTTACCCAGAGGAATTTGAGAAATGTGCATTTTCACTTCTATGCTTTGTATGAGGTGCAGGGCTGGTAATCTTATAAGACAAATGTGTTACATTAATAAAATGAAGTAATTAGAATTATAGTAAGCTTGATCTGGTCACAATCTAGTACCTCTTAAACAGAGCTATGGATTCAAATTTGGCTTGTAAATGAGATTCCAGCCTCTCTTACTTGACATAATTTTCCTTCCCCCCCCCCCCATTAAGGAAGGTGGAAATTGCCAATCTGTTGACAGCAAGTGCTGGAAGAAGCAATGTGAGTGATTTCCTTGGTGACTGTCAGACACTTCAGGCCAGGCTTTCAAACCACATTTGTAATAAAAGAAATACACTGTGGGAAAGATAGGCAGTGTGGTCTTCAGCAAGCTTGTTTCTTGCTGGTGTGCTGAACCCAGCTGCCAGCCTAGTGCTGCTGGATTAGCTTGGGGAGCTTGCTGAAAGACTGAATGATTCATTGTGTGCTTTATTTTCACAGAGAAGCTATAATATCCTTGAAGTTTAGATACAGAACCTCTGGCATGAAGTCTGAATATATTTTTGCAACACTGCATCCTCAAGAGATCTTTTCTGTAGTGCCTAATTTTGTATTTCATAATGGTGTGTTTTAATAAAAAAACATTTTGTCAAATGACAAGTCAGCAGATATTGTCTTGAAGTGAATTAATGGAAGAAAAATTCTGAAGTAATCTACTGTTAGTAAATGGCTACGTATGGGTCAGGCAATTTCAGAGGTTGCTACTATGTTCATTTTGGCTGGGATAGAATCAATTTTCTCTGAGGTAGCTGCTGTGGGGCTGCATTTTGCATTTGTGCTGGAATCAGTGTTGAAATAAAGGGATGTTTTTGTTACTGCTGGGCAGGGCTCACACTAAGTCAAGGCCTTTGCTGCTCCTGGCCCTACGATGGAGTGGGCTGGGGGCACACAAGAATTTGGGAGGGGACACAGCTGCCCCCAAGTGACCCAGATATCCCACAGTGTGTGGCTTTCCATTGTGCTCAGCGTGTGAAGCTGCGAGAACAGGAGGAAGAGGGGGATGATGGACTGAGGGTGTTTGCCTGCCAAAGCAATCACAACACCTGAGGGGGCCCTGCTGAACTTTCGGCTGCCCATGGGAGGCAGGGAATGAAATCCTTGCTTTGCTTTGCTTTGTTTTGCTTGTGTGCACGGCCTTGTCTTTGCCTGTGCCTTGGGTTAAGGCGATTTAAGAGGTAGACACTCTGTAATGAGTTGCCTTCCCTTATAGTTTTAACTGATCTCTTTCCACCAATAAGGAGAAGTGAAATACAAATATCTGTAAGTGAAAAAAATAACAGTTTACTAACAGGAGAAACAACAACAGGCAAAAATAACACTATTTAGAATGATCACTAGCTACAAAATTGCCGAGGCACACTGACTCCCTGGGGACAAAGACAATCCCAGAAGAATGGGGTGACCGCCTGCCCCATGAGGGCGGCTCCCGCTGGTCGGAGGGCACAGGGGGAATGCCCTCAGCCCCGTCCCCCGATCCCTTCGGCGCCGATGGGGACACAGCTGGCGGCCGGGGTCGGGCAGGGCTGGAACCCGGGAGGGGCCGCGCCTTCCCCGCGGGACGGGACGGCAGGGACAGGGGGGGATATCAGGGGATGGCAGGGGACGACAGGGGACGGCGGAGGACAGCCGGGGACAGCGGGGACAGGAGGGGACGGCGGGGACAGGAGGGGACGGCGGGGACAGCCGGGGACGGCAGGGGACAGCCGGGGACAGCAGGGCGGGCACAGCAGGGAGGCTGAGGCCGCTCCGGCCGGGCCCGGGCGCTGCTGTGGGGCCGCTCCGTTCTCCCGCGGCTCAGGCAAACACCGCCCGAACTCGCCCGGGGTCCGCCAGCACCGGGAAACGCACCCTCCTGGAATAAAACCAACACAGAACCCAAAAGGGAAGTCTTTAACCAAGCTGCCTCAGCTCTGTGTTAGGAACCCAAGAGGCAGGGAAACCCCAAGAGGCAGGGAAACCCCAAGCCAGACGACTCTGCCCCAGTCCAAGCCCACGGGGCCGGAGTGGATCCTCTCAAGAGATGCCCCAACTTTTACAGGGACCCCAGCAAGTCCCGATCCCATTTCCAGCCGTGGCATCGGGTTTGAAGACACAGTAACAATGTTGGGCACAGGGCGATGTGGAATGCAGTTACATTTTGGGTTACCCACGACAGCCTGTTAAATTGGCTTTATCTCAGCCAGGAGTTTTCTCGCTTCTACTCTGCGGATTCTCTCCCAGCCCCGTGGGAGGGGGCAGGGAAGTGAGCGAGTGGCTGTGGTGGTGCTTAATTACTGGCTGAGGTTAAAGCCGTGACAGTTAATTAATGTAGACAATACCACTTTATGTTTTGCTGGTTATATTTTAAATGGTCTTAATTTTCAAGACTTTGCAGCACGGGAGGTTTCAGAGGTCGTGTAACGTGGAGTTATGAGCTTGGCAGGCTTGGCTTGGTCTGGAGGCTTGGGTTCATTACTGACTCTGTAATGGCTATAAAACAGGAAGGATGTGCCCTCTCAGAGGAATGCAGTGCCTGTAAGCTGATTAACCAAGAACTGGAGTGGTTAGTGCTCTGCAAATATTCTAAGGGTGCTCTCCTTAACTTATTAAATTGCTGAGAATTAAATTGCTGATCACAAGCAGTACTTCTGAACAGTTACTTTTTTCTCTTTTTTCCCCCTAACTTCTGCCCAAAAGGTTTTCCTGTCCTGTTTTGTGTCACCTTACTTGTCTTGGAATTTCTTCCAAGTTCTGCCTGTGTTTATATGTTAACATTGATGGACATGCTGTTGACACAAACATTTTCCCAATGCTCTTCCTGTGCATGCTCCTTTGACAGAATAGATTTTCAAATATCATTTTCATGTTGTTTGGCCTCACATCCTATATCACCTAGAGTGCCACAGTGGAATAACTCATGTAGAGAATAGAGATGTTCCTTGAGAAACTTGGATCTGTGTATGTGAAACACCTCGATGACTTTTAGGGGAGGGCTTGTAAGTTTTATTTGGTTCTGTAGAGTGTTTCAGACAAATTTGGATGTAGATAGGATATGTGATTGTTATATAGAGTAGTTATACTGTTTTTCTTTTTTTTAATACTACTTTCTGGTCATAATCTCAAAATCTGCATGACCAACACTCTTTAAAATGTGTTTTAGTAATTTTAAAATGTGATTTCAACTTTGTCAGTGAAATAATGCAAAGAAATCCCTGCCTGTTATGTTAAGATTACAGAGATCTAAGACTAGCTGTAGTATCTTTGCTTAAACCATCTCCTCTCTGAGTCCTCCAAAAGGAATGAGTCTGTTTTACTGCTTTGCACAATTTCTCCCTTGTTCTCAGGGTTCTCTTTCTTCTCTGTCAACACCCTAAAGGCATCACAGTAGCCAAAATGAATGTATGCAAACATCTTAAGAGAAGTGCCTATTAGGACTTCTAATGCTTTGAATGTTTTTCTGCCTTCCCTTAACTGAATGTGGCTTTGTTTAAGCAATAAACTTACAAATAATTAGAAATCCAGACAGGGATTTCTTTTGCCTTTAATCTACACAGGGACTGAGGAACCTTGATTCCCTTGTTATTAGAGAATTATTGAATACTAAAATAAAGTAATACAAAAATGCTGGGCCAGGTGAAGAATGCTGTTTGTTTCAACTGTGTTTAATTATATTTATCTGTATTTAATGTCTCCTTTAACCGAATAAATGTTCAGATATTCATGACATACAAAATGCTCTACTATTAAATAGGAACTTCATCCGTCTATACAACTGTTAAACAGGAACTTCATCCTTCTATACATAACCTTTATTGAAATTGAGACATAGGAATAAACACATTTTATCCTATATTTTTATAAGAATACTGCTGATTTCACTCCACGTAAATGTTATGTTAACTTAACTAAAATCTCTTTAGTGTTTTAGTCAGTAAGTTGCAGCATTAAGAACTCAAATCTTGTTAAACATAATTTAATAAGAGCAGAAAATGTTTTAGTTGATTTTTAGTGTCCACATTCAGAGGTTAAAATAGAGAAAGTACACTTATGGCAAAAAACAACGTGGAAATAGTAATGTTTTTCTTCTTCCGTTCTGTAGCAGACGCTGCTCTTTTTAATTCACATGAAAAACTGCAGGTTTGAGATTTCATATTTTTTTAAAAGGTATTCTTCTAGAACCTCATGCAGTTGATAGCTGGGTTCTGCACTGAAAGCCAGACCAGACAGGTTTTTCTGTGGCTCAGTCCTGCCCAGCCAGCTCTCTCTGAGTTACAGTGAACCTGCCAAGCAGCAGAGGCATGAAGATGTCAGGCTCGTAGCCCTTCTGCTCATGGGCCATTAGTTTTCCATTGATCTTTACCAGAATCATTTTGGTTGGAAAGGTCCTTTGCAGTCACTGAGTCCAACCATTAACCCAGCCCTGCCCAGCACCCCCCAGCCACTCCTTCACTCCATGTCTTTGAAATACCTCCTGTAACTTTGCAAGCCTACAGCTCTTTTTAAAAAGCTTGTCACCAGATAGATATTGAAAGGAAAATCCTCATCATGGCTCTACAAGACCAATAAAACTGCCTTTATAAGCTTTTATGAAATTTTTTATTGCTTAGAGGGTCTCAGTTTCAGCAGGCAGTGAACCACATTTAGATACTAAAACCTCTTTCTCACAGTCATCTCCAGAAGTCATTGCCTCTGTGCTTACAGCACTCCAGTCCTGTGAACATGTTTATTTTCTTGTCTAAATTTCTACACACTAAAGTCAAAATACAAAATGTTTAACATATGTACCTACTGTAAGTGTTGCCAGCAAGTGAAGAGGTCAATGATGGCTCCTGGAAAGGGAACAAGTTTCTTTGTTTTCAGTACTACAGTAGCTAAGACAGAAAGCATTAATTCTCATTGATCACTTTGCTATAAATCTCAGTTTAATATCCATTTCAGATGTTCTATATAAATCCTTAACCTTTCAGTTGTTCCCTCTTGTAATCCTGTGTCACTGATGAATCTTGGCAGTGACAAATGGCACTGTTAGACCCTGCAACTACTTCTATTCATGTTCTTCCTCTGTGTCTTTAGAGGGAGGAGAAAGGAACAGGCCAGGGAAGACAGTTTGAATACTGATGTTCATAAATGGCATCTTTTCCTCATTTTCTTCAAATTCTGAGCCCCAGTCCAAAAAACAGAAGTTGTCCTCTCAAAAAAAACCACCCCCCCCCCCCAAATTACAAAAACAAAACAAAAAAACCCACCACCAAAACAACACAAAACCACAAACAAACAAACAAACAAACAAACCCCAAAAACCCCCACCCTCCAAACAACCCCCCCCAAAAAAAACCCCAAAAAACCCCCCAAGAAACCAATATGTTGAACCATAGAAACCCTTTGTTTGTCTTGGTAGGAAATTAAGCCATGTTAGATATCAATTAGTCATGCACAGCTCTGATTCCCTCAATGGATAAATGGGAAGGTTGTTTGATTTACTTTGAAATTTTTACAAAATTCTCAGGAGGTTCAATAACAAACTTTTACTTGCCAAGTTTAGAACATTAAGGTAGAATAAGTTACTTGGCAAATTTTAAACCAACATCCAAAATAAGGTACTTTGCAAGCTTGAACTTAGCAAATTCAAACTTAGCCAACTGGAACGTATCCAGGCACAAGGTACTCACTAAGGCATTGACTGGAATTTCTAGTCTGGTTTACAATGTATTCTAAGAAGTTAGGAAAAGAAAGAGAGAAAGAAAGAGACAAAAAGGAGAAGAGTAGAAAAGTCACCAGTGGATCCAGTGACAAAGTTTGATCATTGCTGTTTCAGTGTCCAGTTGTTGAAGTGATGGTAAAAGTGGCCAAAGTCTTGATCCATCAGGAGTGGGGGAAGCCCATGGAACATGAAGTTAAATGCAGGTTCAGGGTTAATACAGGTTCAGGTTTGTGTGAACACCCAGGTACCTCCCCTGGGGGAGTTCTACACTGTCTGATGTCACTCTGTGGATCCCTTTGGGGGGCTCTGATGGTTCATGGCCCCTTCTAAGACATGGCACTGCCTCTCCCAGCGGTGCAGTAGAACCAGGTATGGCCCATGCAAAGGGATGAAAACCTCCAGCCCTCTGTGTGAGCGTCTTGAACCTTCCAGGGGGAGTTTCCAGAGCTGAGCCAGTTGTGGAAGGGGGGGCATTGCCCTGGTCCCAGTCCCACCTGGCAGCATCTGCTTCTGATCAGCCTCTTCCCTTCCCTGGCTCCAGCCCGGCTTGTCTCCTCTGGGCTGGGTGCTCACCCCTCTGCCCCTGGGTGACTCCTGTGCCTGTGGCCAGCAAAGCCCCTCTGCTTTTGCCAGTGGTCAATGGTTTGAGCCATTAACCCGGGACATTTTGGTCCCTCACAGCCTTCCAGATCACTTAGCTCCACCAACAAGCGTGTAAAATTCTGAAATTCGCAGATTGTTTCCTCAGGAAGGAACTGCCATATGCCACTGAGATCAATGAGTTTTTGGTATTCTTGCAAGAAGTGGTCTGATAACATGGGCAGGACAATGAGGAAGTGATGCACCTTACAGTAACCAGAAATCCCAGAAATCTACTCCTTTTGCCACATAGGTCTGGGACCTTTAAAAAAGCTGCCAATTGTCCTGCTGGAGAGAGAACAATTCTCACTGTGAGAGTTCACAGATGTTTTGTAAGTAGTTGATTTGAGTTGGACTGGAATTTACTTGGACTCTGAAACTTTTGGGTCTGCCCCAGCTTTACCACCACCTGATGGAAGACTGGCAGACAGGCATAGTAACAATTCAAATTTATGAATAATGTTATTCCAGGTGACAAGATGCAAATGTACAGGTAATTAAACAACAAAACTCTCTTCCAAAGGATGAAATAAAAACTACTACTTTTTTTTCAGTTTAGATCCAGGTGAAAGCAAGATTTTGAGTCAAGCTTAGAGGGTAAGTTTTCATGAAACTCCAGATTTATTTAAGAAAATCTCATTTTAGGAATATTCAGTTTCTCTTATACTGGTATTTTCTGGAATACATTTTTTATGACTTTCAGAAGTATCAATATGTTTAAAAAACCCCAAATCAACCAATCCACCCACTCAGTCTACTAATGCGATATGAAACATGTCAACTAACATGTCAATTTCTACGTATTGTAAAAATTTTATAGCTGACAATATTATTAAACTGTCAGGGAAGAGCATAAAACTGTTAGATATAAATATTTCTTGGATGTTATCTGATAAGAAAACTTTTGTTTGGGATAATGGCAGATACATTTCAAAATCTGAGTTTAATGTGGCAAATGTCCTTTGTCCCTTGTGCGCTGGTGAGGAGCTGCGCTGGTGAGCGCAGCGGCCTGAGCCAGCTGAGCCCAGGCAGGCTGAGCCCTGAGGGCTCTGCAGGGCAGCCAGGCAGGGCTGGGGATGGGACGTGGGGCTGTCCCCACCTGCAGGAGGGCAGCACAGAGACCTCTTGGAAACTGCACAACTCAGGATGCTTTGAAATGGATGGGAAAGTCATTCCAGAAAAAAGTATGGTGGGACAGGGCAAAAAACAGGCTCTGGCTCCTGAAGAGAGACCCGAGTGCAGCTGCAGGCACATTTAAAAGCTGAGCTCATTCCATGCCTTCCAGACCTGGCTCAGCCCCTAAAGTTCCATGGTACTACCAGCCCAATCTTATTTCAGGTTATTGGTTTAGTGGGAATAATCTTTCTTAACAAGCTCTCAAGGGGAGCACAGAACTGTATTAATATTAAGCAAAGAGCTTGGAAATTCCGCATCACAATGTGGGATATAACAGGAAACATAATGCTTTAATAAAATGGTTTTATTTGTCCCAAAAAACAATTAATCCTGCAGTGTCTCTTTGAACAACTGCAATGGTTTTTGTGCTATTTGTTAATATATTTAGATTAGATGCTCAAGTGAAAGTGTCATCTTCAGACATACTCAGGCAATTAGAGTGCAGCTTATGTTATTGTTTTATAATTCAAGCCTTGTGAAGTAATAAATTAAGAAACTCATTAAATTTTCAATTGCATTAATAGAAAAATTTAACTTATTAAATTCTTTGGTAAGGCCTAATAACAAAACATTGGAAATACATCTATTTTTTTTTCTATCTTGTTAAATCTTGTTGCCCAGATAACCTCTTCCGTCAATGCAGGAAAAATAAAGTAATAGGAACACAAACTGTAATAAATACTCTCTCTTCCATGGAGTTTAATTCCCTTTGTCACATTTTAAAGAATTTCTGAACAAATTCCATGACTGCCAGCCTTCCCCATAAATAGCTGCAGGCCTCTCAGCAACTTTGTGCTCTGAGCTTGCTGCTGCTTTGTGCTGCCAGCATTGTCAAATAAAGACTGATGGCATTATTTTTATTTGGCAATGCATGACACAATTGGATGCTATAAGCTGAGATATTTCAAAAAGGGTGGTGTTAAAATTCTCTCTGTTTTCACTGCAATTGGAAATTTTAAGTGTATGTATTTAAGGAAGCCTGAAAAACATGAAACTTCTCAGTGAGCTATGTCTGTACTGGTAGAAATCACTTCATATCCATTAAAATCACAATTAATGGATTCACAGTCAAGGTGAATTTCCTCACTTTACAAAGCTTTCTCTTTTTTTTGTACCTGCTAATGATTAAAGCCCAAATTATTTGAAAATTATTGTAGTTACAGGCAAGTATGTATATTTTTTCCACTCTGTGTTAGTATGTTCATATTATGACAGTACAAAAACTACAGAAATTCTTCCTTCATCTTAATAGGTGTTGGTGGTGTTTAAATTATTCAGTGGTTTCCTGAGCTAGTGCCAAACTGTAGTGAGACAGACAGAGAAATGATCATGAGGAGGCTTGAGATGCATTGCACATAGTACTCACTCACTCCAGATAAGTATGTACAAAGAAATAAAAATATTTGTCTAGAAAATAAGGACACTCTGTTGTAAAAGGGATTTTTTCTCTGAACAGTAGACTAACAAGCTTGCTGTTGTCTGCTACAGAGGTGGAGAAGCTGTCTTCCATATCTGGTTGTACCTACCCAAATCATAACTATTAGCTTTTTGTTCAATTAACTGTTCAGTCTGGGCAAAAAAATGCCATAGGGCAAAAACTAGTTCGGTATATCTTAAAGCAGTTCTGGGGCATCTCCTGAAGTGTTTGCCCTGGTGCACAAGTCCAGGCTACTTCTCAGTGAATCCACTAAACTCCCATGGGCTTCCAGTTCTGTCATAGAGACCTATCCAAATTCCCCATTTACATTGAGTAAATGACCTTTTGCCTCACAATGCTAACATTTTTCAATATTAGCTCTTCCTATCCCTCTTGAAAGACACTGAGGGATGTAGCTGCAAAGTCCATTTCTCTTTTCCCTTCCATGAAGCCTGGTATTATTTTTGCAGGCAGGAGGAGAGGAATTGGTAGCAGAGGTATCTGCAGTCTTCCTTGGTGGGTGGGCAACATGGAAGCAGAGCTCCAACTGAAGGATGTCTGTGGGGTTTTATCACTTAAATCTCTGGTGCTGCTGCTCCTGTAAATGATTTCATGCCAATCAGTGCTCATGGAATTTAATAAAGCTCTAAAGCCAAGTCATAATCTGCTGTATTCCTCAATAGGGGAACTCAAAATATTGCAGGTCACTGGGAAAGGCAGTATTTCCATTCATGCTTTTATCAGGTGATTTTCCTCTGCCTCTTCTTGTGCTAGTGTCACTTAGGAAATGAAGTGACTTGCCAGGAAAAGAGGATCTAAAGGCCCTTTCAAAACATTAAAAAAATAATCAGATTTGTCATTTTGTTAGTTCAACTCTCACATTTATTAGACTAAAATTCTGGTACTTTTGAGTCTGACTCACGGTACTTGATTAGTCAAGGCTGTCAGTATGACACATGGGGCATTTCTCTTTTTGTTTATTTTTCCCCTCTGTTTCTGTCTCCCCTCCAGACACAGAGCCTGGATGGCATGAGCCTGCACGGGTGCACGACATCATCCACTGCCTCTAGCCAGGGCTCATGGTAAAACCACAATACTCACTCTAGAGAGGCTTCCGTGTCCTCCTTGTGTTTTAAATCGTTTATCCAAAGGTTTAGAAAAACAAAAGCAAAACTAAACAAACCAGCAAAAATCCCCCAACCAAAAAACCAAACCTCAAACAAAAAGAAACCAGTGACCCAGAGCTCTGGTAACGTTCTGACCATCGCAGTGTCCAGTTTGTTTTATTTTCCCCGTGTTCCTGTCCAGACACAAAACCAGGAGTCCACAATAACACAGACCTCTCCTTGACCCGTGTCATTCCTTATTCTCCTTCTCCTTATTGCTGTTTGCTTTTAACTGGCCTCTGTTGAACTCAGTCAGGACCTTCCTAATAATTCCTGCTTTTCTCCCGTCACCAAGTGTTAATTAGTGAATATTATGACTTTTGCTGGGATTCAGTCAATTTTCTTCACAGTAGCCAGTGTGAGGGTGTGTTTTGCATTCGTCCTGGAGTCAGTGTTGAAACATAGGGGTGTTTTTGTTCCTGCTGGGCAGGGCTCACACAAAATCAAGGCCTTTCCTGTTCCTCACCCACCATGGAGCAAGTTGGGGGTGCACAAGAATTTGGGAGGGGACACAGCTGACCCCAAGTGACCCAAGGTGTAAATCTGAGGAGGAAAGTGGGGAACAATGCCTGTGATGACCTTTGTCTTCCCAATCACCAGGGTGTGTGATGGGGGTGCTCAGCACCCCCCATGGAAAGCAGGGAATGAATTCCTTACTTTGCTTTGCCTGTGTGGGCAGCTTTTGCTTCACCTGTTCAACTGTCTTTGTCTCCACCATGGATTTTCTCCCTTTCATTTTCCAATTCTCTCCCTGGTACCACTGTGGGTGGGGGAAGTGAGTGATCCTTGTGTGGAGTTTGCTGCTGGCTGGGGTTAAACCCCAGCAGTGAAGTTCTTTCTTTTCTTGAGGAAGAGGGGACCACCCCCCCACCTCCCAAAGGAAAAACACCAAAGCAAAACAAAAACCCAACCCAAACCACCAGACAACAAAATCTAATGAATAACTGACATGAAGATGCTGTCTATTCAGTTGAGACTCCACAAAGGTTCTCTGTTTAATCCAATGTAATCTGACTTGTTCTAGGATTTTCAGTAATATTTTCAATATCAAGGAAGTTCTTAGATCATTTTGAATTGTATAATGAGGGTTTTGCTTGGCTTCATGAACTCTTCGGAGTAACAAGAAAGACTTCAAATGAATTCTGACTGGGTTTTCACTGTAAGGTATTTATTCCCAGAGCTAAAGTTTGTACCACCCTCAAGATAGACAAGCATATCCAAACAATGGAAGCTGTTACATTCATTATAATGAAGATATTCACAGTAAGGAAATACTGGTTGGTAGAATTTCAACACAATATTCTTCTTTCTGAAATGTGGAAGTTCCTACACAAGGCAGTGGATGGTACCAGCAGTGAAAGGGCTTTGCTCTTATTTTTGTTTTGAACCAAAATAGCTCAATCTGTGCCCAGTTGTTCTTCCTGTTGGTAGCCACAACCCTGTTTGTAGTAACAGGCTTGCAAGTACCACTTCTGCTCACTATTATTTGGGGGAGTACAATAAAGAATTAAACACAGTGAAGATCACCTGGCAGGAGGAGGATTTCATAAAGAAATGTGGAATTTATGGAGATGTTTGATCTGCATTGAAGAGGTATGTAAGACTATTTTTAATCAGTGTCCTGATGAAAACTGTTTTCTTTGGTTTCATTTAAGCATTTCTCTTTAGAGTGTATAGCTATAACTGAACAATGGGGTTAAACTACCTGTAGTTCCATGCAATGGGTTCTTAAGGATAATTTGTTAGAACAATAGGCTCTGGCTTTTCATTTTTTTCTATTGTCAATCAGAATAATAAGTTTTAATGTACCTTTCCCTAACTTATTTGAACAACCCTGCTGCAGTAAAACATATTAAATAATTTCATTAACCTTGGCCTAGACTTGCAGTAAGAAGCTCCTTATTTGGGCAAGCACGGCACAGATGTGAGGTCTATGATTACTGCAGCTATGCCACTCTACTGGCAATGTGTCATTTTTAATGTGACAGCTGTATTCCAGCCATCAAGGGTTACAGCTTCTGGCAGCGTGAAGTTCTCATTATGCCATTCCTACTCTGCAGTGAAA
Organism: Cyanoderma ruficeps; assembly: GCA_008694505.1. Lineage (NCBI taxonomy): Eukaryota > Metazoa > Chordata > Aves > Passeriformes > Timaliidae > Cyanoderma > Cyanoderma ruficeps. The sequence goes on along the minus strand of VZDJ01000868.1, from coordinate 708,492 downwards.
TAATAATTTCAAAGCAAGCTGCTCCCATCTCCTCCCTAATCTGAGATCAGAAGTCCTCCTGTTTATTTTTCACTGATTTTTCATCTAATGTGCAGCAGCTGGGTTTGCGTTTAGTGTTCTGGGACTGACCTAAGGTATATTACTTATTTAAAAAAAAGGTGGTTTTATATTCAAAAATACATAAAAGTTAAAAGTTACAAATAAAAAACTCTACATAGTACATTTCTCCTTTGAGCAAATGAACTGGGAATATCTTAAAATTATAGGAGATTTTATATACTTGTCATATACACATTATTTTTATGAACTTGTCTTCCAGTTGCTCTATGAACTGTTAAGATGAATGTTTTATATAATTATTTCATGTCAGGAATTTAAAAATAAAAGCCATGAATTATCTACCTTGAGAAATTGCCACAGCAAAATCTGACTGATTTCACTTGAGATATTTTTAAGAGGAATATTTTTATTTTTTTTAATCCTGAACTAGTGAACTGTCTTTGAAGCTCAGTTGGCAAAGAGGTGAATTGATAAAAGGTGTTCTGCTACCATAACCAAACTTGGTCATATTTGCAGAGGTCACATTTTGATCCACTTTCCCCCTTCCCACTTCTGAGATTGTCATGGGCACCTGAGCAACAGCTGAAGGAGGACAGGGTTGTTTTTTTTTAATGTCACAGATCAGAGAATCAGGTATTCCCAAGTAAATGGGAAAGTAATGCAAAAAAGCCACGAAACAATTCTGAATTGTAACTGCATGACCAAAAACAAAGGCAGCTTTTCTGGGGACTAATGACTACAGCTGGTGACAGCACCCGCAGTGGAAATTAGAAAAGCCTCTTGTAAAGAGAATCACTTTTCATCAACACCTGATTTTTAATAAAGCAGTGCTGAATCTTAATTTGTAATTCAACTTCCTTAATGCATGCAATTCTTGTGTAACCAAGAAATCAATATCACCAGATGGATGTATGGGGTTTTGCCTCTCTATTTTAAAGGTCATGTACTAATTCAAGCAGCTATAAAAATTAGCATATTTCAGTAATTTTGGACTAGATAAGGTTGCTCTGCAGCCTTAAGAAAACTATACTGACATGCTTTTGGCAGCAGAATAGGATGACACATCACTGCTATGTGACAAACCCAATGCAGAATCTTTATTAATAATCCTGTTAATGTTTCATCTAATGCAAGGGAAATGGTAAATAAATTGTGGCTTTAACCCACTGCTGAGCTTCCAATTACTGTATTTCTTCCTATCTGCTTCCAATATATCATTTTTTTAATATGACTGAAATGTTCTAACAATTGAGGCTTAGGATCCTAACAGCATGAAGTCCTCATTATGTGATTTCTGCACTACAGTAAAATAATGACTGTGAAGCAAGCTGCTCTCCATGTCACACTTACAGAATAACTCAGAATAAGGCTACCCATTTACCAGCTTCCAGGTTATGGATTCAATTACTTAATGCCTTGGGTTTGTGGATGTTGGGATCATGTCATGCATCTGTCTTGAGCTGCACCATAAAAAGCATTCAAAGTGAATAAATTACAGGTGATGTTCCCCAGAAGCACTCTGAGGTTTTTGCTTTCTCCCAAAGCCATTCAGGGTTCTGGCTTCTAAAGGTTTAATGAAAGGTTTCATAAACCATAAAAAAACCCACCAGAATGTCATGACCTTCTTTCATTTTTTGGTTCTGTGCAAAAATTTCCATTTTCCACAAGTAACAGGGAGAAGAATATTACACTTGAGAGTCAGCATTTAAATGGTATGTTCCAGTCCCAAATACATATTAAACACAACTGTAGAGGGAAGTAAACAGTATTTTCGATGGCTGTGCAGGTTTTGTAAAGAGAGATTTTATTTTTCCAAACAAAAGCTCTGTGTATCAGATTAATATGTTTTGCCTCCTTCAGTCTGCATTTTAAAATTGGCAAGGAGATGAAATCATAAATACTTAATTATTAGCAAGTGACTCTTACAGCTGCTATATATCTGCTACTTCTTGTAGTGAGTATATATCAGGGGAAAATTCGGGGTGTCTGACTGTTCTTCACCTGACCTAGAGCCTTATTACTTTCCTTCCTGTTACTATAAGACAAAATTAAAGCATACATTAATGTGAGGCTTATTTGGCTGACTGCAGCAGCCTGCCAAGTATTCCCCCCCTGTGTCAGACAGGGAAGTCCTGAATTCAGGACTGTGCTTGTTACCTGCAGTTCTGGGATGCCAGGATTAGACCACAACACACACATGGACTGCATTAACTACACATTTGCTCTATAAAATGAGGTTTACATTCATCAGAAAATGGTGGCTGTTCCCCAAAGGTGAAATACATGAAGAATTTTTAGATGCACACACATTGTTTGACTCTCCTGCTGCGTGTGAAACGTGCCTGGTGGATACAAAGTGGGAAATGCTAAAACCCCAGAGGATTTTCCAGCCAATATGCACGACTTCCCTGCTTTCCAGGGATTTTCCCATCGGCAAGAAAAGAATCCCAGTAAAAAGATGGCTTGCTCAGCTCCAGACAGCAAAGTGTGGATCAAGGGAAACTGGCACTCAGGTGTGACACTTGCAATTAGACCCTTGAGTGTGGGGTTTTATCAAAGATAGATGGTGACATCCTTGTGGGGTTTTTTTGTCCTCTCTCTAACTGCTCTATTTTTGTAGTTTTCCAGTTGTTATCCTCCTGACCTTTTTTTCATACCCCTTACAGGATCACTTAGAGAGCAAAAAGATACAGTTTCATGTATCATTAATTCCTTACAACCTCCATGCTTTATCTCTTGATACTGTTCCTTTCAGTGTTGTAAAAAAACCCCGAAAAACCCCTAAGGATTTTCAGTCCCATCTCTCTTACCTCTCCAAAAGTGATGGGTGTTATGACCAGTTTTGTACCCCATGGCCAACATCCTGCTCCAGCTGCATTCCTTGTGGTGATATCAGTGAGGAATACAGTGGCCATGCTCTCATTTGGCTATGCTATCATAATTAATAGAAGAACATATGTTTGTGAGCTGATAGGCAACCTGTTCTAGAGCCAATTCTACTAAATCATTGCCTTGCAACCTGCTGAGAGTGTGAGAGTTGTCTGCCATGTGTTGGTCTGGGGAGTGTTCCTTACAGTAAACACACCGTGTGTCCATTTTAATGTAAATTACTTAATTCACTAGGCATTACAAATACACAGAGTAATAATATATAGTGGAAAATGAACATAAAAAGAATGAAAGGGTGCAAACAGACTCAACAGAATGGGAGAGAAATAAAGGGTTGTGGATGAGATAGTTGGATTTCATGTGAATAAAGGAACTGGGAGGTACTGAACTCGGCAGGACGGGACTCAGGGGAAGGCTGTAGCATCACCCTTCTTTTTCTCAAAAGCCTATGATGTACCATCATTATAGACAAATGCAATTGTCTGTAATACATCTGATCCAGCTGGAGACTGGATCACTGCGTTCCCTTATTTTCCAGCTGTATCAACTGAATTCTGAATTCCTGCAGCCTCTGCGCAGGTTTCTGCAGCAGCAGGAGCAGAACTGCTCTAGACCCAGTGAACAGCCTGTTTCCAAGGAACAAGCTCATATGGGCTTCCTGACAGATGCTGCAGCCGCAGTAAAGTGTCAGCTGCCTGCAGATGCCTGGGGACCTCTCAACAGGACAGGCTGAGATGTGTCTTGTGGCCCAAGAATCAGAAAATGGGGTATAGAAAGACACAGAGTGTGTCACCAGTGGAAATTCTCTCAGTAGGTTGGCTGAGGTCTGAGGAGATTCAGGGTGTGTAACAGTCATTGTGGGTGTGGGGAATTTTTAGCTAGTACAATTCTGGGAGCAGAAAAGTGTGTGTGGGGTTGGCTACCCATAACTGCTCCAGGAGATTACCTTCCTCTGCTTTTCCTCTACTGCTTCCTTCCTGACACTGTTCAAACATGGCAAAGAGGTCACCCCTCTTCAACCATGATTTGCCTTCCCCAAATTTTCTTTTATGTCCCAGGTAATTTAACGTAGCATTTTGAAAAAAAAAGCTGCTGGTGTTCCTCACTATCCCACCATCCCTGTCTATAAATCTCTGGGAGCAGCACAGTCCAGGCTGAGCTTTGAATCCTACCCTTCAATGGGGTGACCCTGGGGTGACCTTGGCAGAGGTCAAGGCAGAGGTGGCACTTCTCAGTTCCTGCTCTGGGGCTTTCCTTTGGAGTCGAGCTGGGTTTTGTCCCAGCAGGACAGGAGGCTGCAGGTGAGCAGGGGGAGCTCAGGCTCTAATTCCCTGGGATGGGATGTGTGGGAAATGGATTTGTAGAGAATTCTCAAAGCCTGGCAGAAGGCTCACATGGTCTTGTACATCTGTATGTAAACTCTGAGGTAAAGTATGTTGACTTAGAAAGGCCATGGAATAGGACAGATGTTGAGAGAGAAATTGAATTAGAAACAAGTTTCAAATGATGACCTTGCCAATAGACCAGATATTTTGGAGAAATAGAACTATGAAAGATGTATTATTGTAGTAGGTCCCACAAGGGGTATTAGATGATTGACTTAAAAGCATTAGCAGCATTGTGTGGCAAAAGCTGACAGGCCAATAAATGCTTATAATGTAATTAGGAAATAGTTTGGCTTCTGATTTTGATGGCGTGAGTTGTAACATCTGCACCATCTCACCCTTCTCACAAGACTGAAAATGGAATAAAAGTCTTTAAAACACCTCTCAGGAGCCCCGTCTCTGGGTCAGAAAAAGGGATAATCCAACAGGGATGCTCAGACCCCCCCTAACCCTGTTCCCTTGCCTTGCAGGATGGGGGTTACCAAGCTGAGGAGATCTTCAGTTCAACTGTTTGGACTGACAGAAGTGTGATGTGATGAGTTGCTGTGGCTTTTTTCAGTTCTCATTGCTGAGGTTGATCTTTTCCCATCTTTTCTTTGTGGTAGCCCTTCACGCCAGGAAAGCAAAAGCTGAACTGAAGGGGTTTGTTGGATAGTTGTGTAAATTGGCGCAGATACCAATTTAATGAAGAAAAGTCTCTACTTCTGTCATGGCCCTCAGTCTGTCTTCTGTATCAAAGTCAGAGATTTTCCTGTAGTTTTTTACAGTCATCCTACAAAGCTTAGAACAGAAAAAGAATCATTGCTCTGATGGTTTGGGAAAGGATAGTGTTCTCCTAAAACATTATAGGATAGCAATTAACTTAATTGCCTCTATAGTTCATTGAGATACTTTTTGATTGTTCCTCACTACAGGAATACAATTACATGATACATGGTATAATGTCTGTTTTTCTGAAGCCATGATGCTTTCTACATTGGGACCAGATTTTTATCCACAGTGTCAGGCTCCTTCCTACACCTGAGCTGGCTGTTCCACAGCCAGAGCTAAATGTGAGGAGCGCTAGCTGTATGAGCCTGCTGAGCTGAGAATTATAGGTCAAACTACATTGTGCACCTAACTAATATGTCAAAACCCTCCCCAAAAGTTCAAATAAATGGGCCATTTATTGCAAGATAATCAAGAGGCAGAATTGTGAAGCCTAACCTTTACAAAATCCCAGCTTGCTTTAATAGTCCTACATCTTCTAGAAAGAAGCCTTGGGTTTCCATTCATACACTGCAATGGGGCTTGTCTCTTTTGTGATCAGTATCTTGTTTCAAAATAGGAAAGGCACTATCGTGGCTGCACCTAAATGGAATGCTGGAGTGACTGTTATGGACGCAGGAATCTGTTATACCCCCAAATTAAATTCTAGCTATCTGTGTAACACATCTTTAGAATTGTTGTGTAACACTCTGCAGTGTGAAGCATATGAAGTTTTGCAGATATAATTGCATTTTTATTGTCATATGCTGCTAGCTTTTCAACAATCCCTTTGCATCTTCTGAGTGTGCGCTGTAATTTTGTTTCAAAAAAACCAATCTTACATTTAGGTAGTCATAAGGCTTTAAATTGCATAATGTTCAGAATACTTTGCAGAACTGTTACCATAAATATGTAGAGACCTTTTTATAGTCAGTAAAGAAATCCAGAGAGCATGTGTGTGTGTGTATATGAGTTTTCTAACTACAGAAACATTACATGTACCACCAGAGTAGAAAAAGCTCTTGAACTGTCGCCCTTGCATGTTTTGTTCTATGGCTGAACGTGCTATTAAACCAATCTGGGCAACGACATTTGATGAGACCTGTTGAACGTAGAATTTTCACAATGCAACCGCACAAATTTATTTATCACAAGCATGTCTTTAACTGTTAAACTGTGAGTGTGTGACCTCTGCTGCAACACTTGCACCCGCATAATGAGATTGATAAAATCGGAAATGTTAACTGGGATACAAAATGCAACAGGAATAAATCTGCCTGAATGCAGTCCTGGCTTTAGCCTTCCCAAAGGCTTGGTGTCAGGGTGTGGTTCATTGCTTCCCACTTTAGGAGGGTTTGTTAGTGCTGCTCAGGGCTGCTGCAGGAGCTGCTGCCCCATGGATGACCCACAGCAGAGTCACTCCACTGGGCTACGTGTCAGTCACAGAAAGTGAGAACATTCATGAGAAAGGGACAGACGTCTTGCAGGGCCTGTGGCAAAAGGACCAGGGGTAATGGCTCAAACTAAAAGCAGGGAGATTCAAACTAGGTGTAGGGAAGGCATTTTTCAGGGTGAAGGTGGTGAAACAGCAAAACAAGTTGCAGGGAGAGGGGTGGTGCCCCTTCCCTGGAACACTCAAGGTCAGGTTGGACAGGGCACTGAGAAATGATCCCCCTGAGGGTGTCCCTGATCTCTGCAGGGCTGTTGGACTTGATGACCTTTAAATGTCCTTTTTGACTCAAGCCCCTCTGTGGTCCCATGGCAAGCAAAAGCCTGGAGGTGTGGGACAGACAAGGGGACACTGCAGCAGGGCACAGTGTCCTGAGTGTCCTGGCAGCCACCCCTGGCCTCAGCTCCCAACTCCTGCAGGAAATTCCTTCCAGGTTCATTCAGGTACTAAACCAATCCCCAGAGGTCCCTATGCTCGAATATTGGTGTTAGTCTGTGGTAACATCTGCTACAATTTCTCCTGAAATCCTGAAATTTTATAGATTATAGATTATAAATTATATATTATATATTATACATTATACCCTAAACTAAAAATCCCACCCAGTTCCCTGGAAAACGGGAAATTTTCAGTTAAAAATACTTTGTGTTTAACATTTGAACCAAATATCAATATATTAACAGTGGAAGGCTTTGTTTTGGACAGGGTGCAGTTTTTCACCTCACAGTATCTGTGTAAAGTACTTTTTAGGAAAAGTCATTTGGAGATGACTTTTATCTTCTGATCTATAGGGGGAAAGGCAAAGAAAACTACCAAAGGGGCCTAAATAAAACTAAAATAATGATAAAAATGAAAAAAAAAATCCCCAAATCTTTAGGTTTGTGAAAAACGTTCTTGGTCAAAATAATCATTGCAGGATTTTTTCAAGGACACCATCCTGTTTCTGGGAATGTAAAAAACCACCAAAAGCTTCCACATCACTGGTGACTATGCTGTACTGCTAATTGTAGCAATAATTTCTCTGCTGCGAGTGCCTGTATGAAGCAGAAACCATTTAAATGATTTCTCTTAGGCCACTGAACCTCCATTTGACGGGAATAATTTTTTGGTTGCTACAGCCCTGTGGTGGATTCAGCGACCTGTAGATGAAAGGCTCCATATCCCACTGCCAGTCCCCTGAGTTAGCCAGTCCTGGCCCGTTTTTCTCCTCTTTTGCAAGCAGCCATTTCTGCCCCTGGAGTCACTGGCAGCAAAGAAATCATTTGGTGTTTGTATTTCCACTTGGGTTCAGTGATCAGGATCACAACAGAAATGAGTGTGCTGAACTGAAAGGGCCTTTCTGCTTTTCTTAAACGTTCTCCATGATATGAGCATTACACAAATGCTGTGTATTCCAATTAAACTTAAACAGCAGCTCTAGCAGGGAGCAACTGCTGTGCACTCACAGGATAAATCAGCTTTCCTACTGAGCTCCACAGCGTAGTTAAAAAAGGGAAATCCATTTCAGCAACCTCCATAAAACACAGATACATTTTCTTTCTGTCTTTCTTAACCTTCTTATGTAGCTTTTTTTATTTTTCATGGATGCTGAATACCTATGAGTCTATGTGGGGTCAAAATCCTTTTAATTTCAAAGAGTCTTAAGCAGCATTATCATGTGTGCTCCATGTTTTTCAGGCAGATGATGGAGCAAGCTGAGCTTACCAGCTCTGAGGTTTAGTTCTACTCCGGATTCCCTGTGGGGTGTTAGGCAAGTCATTCTTTCCTGCAAATGGGAATAATGATTGCTTTGCTGTTTGGCTGTTTCTGCCTCAGGCAGGAAATCTTTGGGTCAGATAAAATTTTTTGAGCTGTTTAACCCACTCCAACTAACAGAGACCTGAAATGTATTCCAGCTGGGAAGGGCTGTTGAGGGAGCTGAACCAAATCTGGTTCATCGTCACCATTTTAATTTCTCTCTGAGCCATAACTGCACCTGAGCCTGTGAAAATTGGCTCATTTATGAATAGAGAAAGGTCCAACTGGAATATCTGATTGTATGGAAATGTCTGCAAACACAAGCCCCCAGTGGAAATTCCCCCAAGGTACCAGCCATGATCATTGTAGCTCTGTTGGCCACATTTTAAGACAAAAGGTGGTTTTTATGCTTAGCAGAGTAGCCCAGTGCTGCTGCTTCTTCCATGGAGCATCAACAAAATGCCCTCTTCAGCTGGCCAGCTCCATATCCAGGAGTCACCCTTGGATGTTTTCTTTTGCCTGTGGCTGCTGTGCTGGGGATGGAAGGCAGAGCCCAGCCTGGCACTGGCACTGCAGGGCTGCGCCCAGGAGTGCCCTCAGAGCCAAAGGCTCAGCCAGATGTGCCCAGCTGTGCTGCCCTCAGAGCCAAAGGCTCAGCCAGACGTGCCCTGCTGTGCTCCCCAACCTGCCCAAGAAGAGAACAGATTTAATTAAAGCTATCATGGAAGTAGCACAGCATAATGGCTTACCCTGATTGAGAGCCAAAGCCCCATTGGGTGGAGATTAATGTAACTTCATCCCTTTGAAAGACTATATTTTTCCGTGTTAAATGTAATAACTGAAATTTTGCATCAGCAAGCCTGGTTGTTCCAGGCACAGAATGAAAACCAGCTCTGTATTTACTGAGATAATTTCTGTTGTCTGCATCACTTTATGGATACATGTAAGAAAGCCTGATGGAATGAATTATAGTCATAATAAATAGCAAGAATAACATGCATTTCAGGTTTTTATGTTGTATAAAGGAAGCCTTGATAGTTCAGCTTGACAAAACCCACTTTTTTCTTTTCTTTTGTTATTTAAGCTTTTTTTTTCATTGCCTATGAAACAGAGATGAGGGCATAGGAAGATATTAACAACTGATTTCTACGACTCAGAATAGGAATGATTGTGAGGCAGTAGGATGCCCTGTGCACTGCAGAAAGCGGGCAGCAATCAACAACAATGAAATTTTGAAGGTCCATAATTTCACAGAATATGCTGTGTGCAGCTTTTGCAATAGGAGGAAAAGTTCTGAAGTGCCCATTATCTCTCACTAATTGTCAGATTATTTCTCCTGAGGCACACAGGGAGCAGAAGAAATTCCTGGTGTTGCAAGGAACTAACAGAGGGTGTTGCTACCTCAGAGGAGACAGTGACAGACCTTGGAAAGGGCACATCTGCCATGGTTTTTTTCACATGTTCCTTCTATATTTTCTTTAGAGATGGCCATAATGGCCATACCTGACATAGAACAGTTCTACCTTTCAAAGAAACATAGAAAAATAAATGGGCATTAAAGGGTTTAAATTCTATTTAGAAGAGTTAATATTACACAACTGAAAACATTTTCATCTGCTGTTATTTGTGATGAATCAAGAAGCAGTAGTGTCTATGAATTGTTGATTGAGTTGGTGTTTTGGGCATTTCAGGTGATTTCTGCTGAGAACAGTTTTCTCCAAGTTTCACATGATCTTGATAAAGTTTGTTTGAAAAAAGAATAGATTTATGTCTGCCTTAAACAGAATAAAAGGTACCTGAAGATTTGGAATGAATGTAATTAGCCAGCTAACCGTAGTGTGGAATTCCTTTTTTGAGATGTAGTTATGAATCTTGTGTTATGTTTTATGCAAGCAGGAGAGAAAAAGGAACAAAGCCAACATAAGACAAAAATCTGAAAGCAAACATATACTGTAGTGGGATGAGTGTTTAAAAGAGAGCTGTTGGATAATGGTGTTAACTATAAACAAGTCTAAGGATTTTCTCTTTAAAGTATTCATCATCATGGGCACAAAATGCAATCTATGTCCCACTGATGTCTTACTTATTAGCAAAATGCTCTTTTGAAAAGCAGAAATACTTTAAATTTTTTTTAAAAAATTGGCTTATTGAAACACCCTAAATACTGCTAAGAGATTGTTTTTTAATTACAAATGTATGAAAATTAAGTGAAAAATCCCAAGGCAAATTTTAGATTTAAGTTCTCCAAGAAAACTGTTCCTTGTTTGACTGGAAAGAATGTGTTTTCCCAAACCAGTTGGCTCTGTCCTTCAGACATGCTGATGTTCAGCTTGGAGCAAATGTAAAGATTTTCTAGCACCCAAAGTCCATGGTAGTTTTTTAGGTGGTCATTTAGTAGATCTATTGGAAATGGCTCCAGGTGCACTTCATTCTTTCTGGCTTTTTGTACAGCCCTTTGTTATATTTGTTTTAATACAAGCATCTCCTTTAAATGCTGTTGATATTATTTCTGGAATACTGGGGATTTCAGACACGATCAAATATGGGGCCATTCTCTACAAACTTTGCTGTCTAAGAGAAAACTTGGAGACAATGTAAACAATGAAGGGTTGGAAAACATTCACTGCATCACTTTTTGTTCCCAAACCAAAAGAGAAATGAATTAACGATAAAGCTTGACAGTGTTTGTGAAGCTTGAGCTATTCTGTTGGAGGCTGATATTTTTCATTGCCTGGCACCATAACATCTCCAGCAATACCCTGTGAAACAGGAGCAGCCACAGTGTCAGCCCAGTTTCGTGGAGAGCTGTTGGGATGGCGGGAGGTCGCAGTGGGCTGGAATCAAAGCGACATCCCAAGCTGGTTTCCTCTTTCCTTTGAAGCACAACGCATCCTGAGCTGTCAAAATCACACAATCCATCCCCAGAAAGCAGAGATGACAAGACTAAAATGGTTCTGGTTGGAGGATTAAAACACCACAATTATCTGTACGTGTCACTGACTATCTACACTCTCACTGGGTCCATTTGTTAACAGGAAAAATTAATTTCCAGGTTTTATGGAATTGTTTTCATTTGAAACATTCATTGCATCTCTTCTAATTATGAATTGAAATGTGCTGGATATAAAAATGGGATAAAAGGCCTCCTGTAAATGTAATGATATTAATTTTAATTTATCCAATTTAACACAAGAATCTCCCAGGGATTAGATAGCTTTCTTTTTAATGATTTGCATAATAAAACTTGTTTTCACAAAACAAAGTATGATTACTGTTATGCCTTGTTATTATTTTAAACAAATACTGCATTTCCTGGTTTAGGAACAATTACAAGAACAAGGGTTGCAGTCACACAATCAAGTGCCAAATGTGAATGCTTTTGCATATTTGAAATAATTAGAGCTGAAGAGAGAATTTTCTTCATAGAGAGATTGTAATTTTACAAGAAATATTGTCTTGGTATAAGCGAGATACTTTTATAAATTAAAAATGTTAATTTTTTCCCAATCTTTTACACAATTCATCATTACAGGCTTTTGAAATGAAGAATTATTTTTATCAGGGAAAATTGAAACATTTTGTTTGAGACCGAGAAGGACATTTGGATGTTTTTGCCTGAAATTTTTCTAGAAAGACACACAATTGGAATCATTTCACTCTTCACTAGGCATTATGTTTCCAATTGTTTACTGAACAATTCATATTGAAATAGATGGGATGAGACAGGCTATAAAAAGCTTGTATGGACAGACATGGTGGTAGCTGTGTCTGAATAATAAAATATCATTTATGTTCCTTCCTCTGCTTCTGCTGGTTGCAAATACATTGTGCTGTAGGCACCATGTTCAGCTCAATTAAATTGATAGATGCAAAGTGATTTTGGTTTGGTTTTTTAAAAAATTTATTTATTTTTTTATATTCCATTTTTTAAAGGAATTAAAATGCAATCTATACCTCAGCAACCAACATACCAACACACAGGAATGCCAGCACTAACTGTGCCATTCTGTGGTGCAGCCACTGGGATTTCCCAGTCAGGGGCCTCTGACCTGCTGGGTTCCAGTCCCTGCATTTTGCTGGCCAAGGTCTGGATTATGGCACAGTGAGGGTAACAGTTATGATTTCTGAGTGCTAAATTGTGATTCATTTCCATAGCTAGAACACTGGATGTTTTACCTATAAATTCAGAGTTTGCTCAACATATTTCAGAGCAAAGAAGAGATTTTCTTAACCTTGTGGCAGACGTGTGCATTTGCTTCTAATTACTATTTGCAGTGCAAAGTAGCTTTGGACGAGGTTTCTCACCCTTCCCTTGCCCTGGGTCCCAGCCAGTGGCTCTGCCCAGGGTCAGGGCTCCAGGCTGGCTGCTGCCCTGCTTTGGCTTCTGGAGATTTTTAGATACAGATCTCAGTTTTTTCTTCCACTGAAGCTGGCAAGAGCTTTAGTTCAGAGATGATATTTAACCCCCATTGGATAGGGCTCTACTCAAGCAAATTCACTGTATAAAAACGAGAGTCAGATTCACAGACATTTAAGTTGTTGGCTTCCCACTGACTCCAGTTTTCTATGGTGTTTCTTGTCTATTTTGTTTATGTGGGGTGGTGTCAATACCAACTACCAGCAAGCAGGCTGGGCTGCAGAAACATTTAAGTGGTTAAAAGTCAAGAAAAGGTAGGACTTCCTGTGCAATGGCCGGGCATTGTGTTCATCATTGCGAGTACTGAGTCTTGGGGCTTGTATGTTGAGACAGCTCTCGAAGGAAGATTTTTTTTAATTTAAAACCTCTTTAGTTTTGGTACCTGTCAAACAGCATTTTGTCTCTCAGTAAATAATTTCTTTCAAGGATTTTTCCATACTCTTTGATATTGTTATTTATAGTTCTATCTAAAAAAAGGCACTGTGATCTTTACCATCTGTGGTATATAAGATAAATTTGTGCTTCAAACTAATGTGGTGTGATACATGACATATATATTAATCCATGCTTGAAAATTAAAAGACCCAATACTGTAAGAAAGCCCTAAGCAGAAGGAAGGTTTGCAGTTGTGAAACACGGACCAAAGAAAACTCCAATTTACAAGAGAAAAGAAGTGGCTGGGTCGGAGATGGCTCCTTACCAGGGCTGGGCTGGAATACACCCAGTGATTGATACCTGATATGGATCTGTGATAAGACAGTCAGGGATGAGCATCCCAATGCCGGATTCCCGCAAATCAAATCAAGCCCTCATCCCTGCCCTTAAAGAGGCTTGGAAGAACCAAATGCAAGAGAGAAGTTACATGAATATCCAACTGACCAAGGGTGGACAGAAGACCCTGCCTTAAGGGAAATAAACTGTATAAAAACTGTCCCCAGAAGAGGGAGTTTGTGAACGGGAGGAGTTCGGCTCGATTGAGGCTGACTCTGCCTTCACCCAACATTCGATTCCCGGGATTGGAGTTGTCTCTGTTATTGTGGCTGTCTGAGATGCCTTTTCATAGTGAAATAAAATTGCTTTATATTATATTGGCTACTAATCTTTTATAACACCATCTATTAACCTGTAGTCACTGCAAGACTACCTTGTGTAAGATCTCAAAAAAAATTGCCAGCTATTAAATATCTCTCACAAGTGTAGATACAACCCTTAATTAAAGAATAAAGGAAAGCAATAAATTGTAAGTATTAGGAAAATGTTCATAATAGGCTGACATGCTCCAGTTTTGGAGTCAATAAGCAATGAAAAGAATCTTGCTTAACTCAAGGCTGCAGAAGAGAGCATGTTAAAAAGGGCCGTTTGTGAAGTGTAAGGCCAAACTGTTTATGCTGTTTAAATGCATGAACTTTGAGAGGTTGAGTTCTCTAATGTGTTCTGCAGTTCCTGGTGAGCCTCTCTTCAGACTTTGTGCCAGCCCTTGCTTTTCTGACACTCAGACCCTTGCAGCAATGTTGGGAATTTTAATGTGCCATGGCTCACAAAAGTTTCAGAGGGCAGAAAAATTCTCAGAATACAGTTGGATTGGGAGACCTGTTCTGTGTTTATATCTCGTGGTTTATATGATTTCATGACTGAATCTGTTGACACCTTAACATAACACAAGTGAAGAAGTTAGTGCTGGACTGACTTACCATTGGATTTGGTTGGGGATGGTTAAGTTTGGAAGAAAGGCAAAAGACAAAAGGAGAAGAATCCACAATGTGATTTATTTTTGAAATTAAGCCTGTTGGTGAAGGCATGGTTGTTAGCTAGTCAGAGAGCTATTGCTGGGTACTTCTAACTGGGGTGGTGTCACTGGAATTGGTATTTTCCAGTGCTGGATGTGCCAATCCTGTGTAAAGGGAGGGCAGCACATCCCCACAGCAGCCCCAGACTGCAGCTGCCTGTGCTTCCCTTGGCAGAGGAGCAGCAGGGACACACCTGGAGTGCTGTGTCCAGTTCTGGGCCCCCATTTTGGGTGGATGCTGAAGGGCAGCAGGGCTGGTGAAGGGTCTGGAACACAAGTCCTGTGAGGAGCAGCTGAGGGAGCTGGGGTTGTTTATCCTGGAGAAGAGGAGGCTCAGGGGAGACCTCATCACTCCCTACAACTCCCCGACAGAAGGGTGCAGCCAGCTGTGGGTCGGGCTCCTCTTATCCCAGGGAACAGGGACAGGACAGGAGGACACGGCCTTAAGCTGCGCCAGGGGAGGTTTAGGCTGGACATTAGGGACAGTTCTATACATGGGTGACTGGGCATTGGAATGGGCTGCCCGGGGAGGTGGTGGAGTCACTGTCCCTGCAGGTGTTAAGGAAAGGCTGGACGTGGCACTTTGTTGCAGTGCAGGATTTGGGTTTTCCAATGTTCTGTACACTTGGTTACATGTTCATAATGGTTTGTCCCTACCCCCCTATCCCAAACCCCGATGGTGTTTCCCTTGTGTTTCCCTTGTGTCAATCACCTTGTAAGAGCTAGAAGATTCTGGGGAGAAAGCCCTTGGATTTGACCAGGTACCTGGGTGCCACCTTCTTCCATTGTCTTGCTAAGTGTTCCTTACTGTTCACACCCCCCTCCTCCCCTGCCATTGGTTCCAAGTTCTTTTCTGTCCAAGAGACACCTCCTGTACATGAGGTGAGAGCAGAGGGCTGCCGGTCACTCTCGCTCTGGGGTTCTGGCTTTTCGCCTGGGCTCTGGGAGTCTCTGCCTCCCTGCACTGACCATCTGCACGTGGGAGGTATCCTGGAGGGATAAAACCATCTAAAACCAAGTGAGAGTCCACTCTTTCTTCTATGTCGAGGACCACGCTTCAGCCTGAGGTTGGGACCCACCCAGCCCGTCACATGTGGAGGCCAGGGAGCGAGCTAGCCGGTTCAGCAGCTCCCCAGCGAATGTCTACAGCACTTGGTGCCATGGTGTGGTGACAGGGTGGGGTCACAGCCTGGACTAGATGGTCTCAAAGGTCTTCTCCAGCCTGGCTGATTCTGTGACTCTGTGATTTCAGTGATGGGTGTAGGGCATTGAAGGAAATGGATGATGTACTTTTACTTCTCATCGAAACTGTTATAAACAACTGCACCTACTTCTCTGTCCCACAGTGAATGAGCAGCGTCCTGACATCATTAGACCAACACAATTTGGAATTTAGGGGGAAGTATAAATTTGAAGGTTAATGATGGAAATACTAATGGTAGATTATCTAAAAACTGACGGTACTTTGCAAGTTCTGCTTAGAGATCCAAAATAATGTAATTTCAGCAGGATGGACTAGTAGTCAAAGCTTAGAAAATATATGAAAATGTAATTCCTCACAGGATTTTCCAGCTCTGTGTGTTTTGCCACTAAAAATTTTTCATGTACAAATGGCATGAATATTTTTCAACATTCAAATCAGTAGGAGATAAAGATTAATTTGTTACTTATTATTGAAATAATTATGATTTTGTGTCATGGTACTTCATTTTGCATTGTGATCTGACCTACTTGGACATTTTAAGTTGCATTTTAGGATTGTTCTGGCCTTAAAAAAAAAGATAACATTTTTTTTCTTTGCCAACCCTGATCTGTCTGAGCCTTCCTCTTAAAATACATTCCTGACAAGCACCCCATTTCTCATGCTTTGAAAGAAAGGTGGTTGTGGCTTCCCAACCACAGCCTGTGCAATTTGAAAATAAAAAGATATTGCTCTATCAAACGTTGAAAGAAATGTTCCTTTTCAAAGCATGGAAGAAATTGTTTTACTGAGATTAAACAAGGGCAGGAAGTGAAGCATTTGTTTGTTTTATGAAGTCTGACGAATTTTGATAATGAGTCCTGTAAAATATATGACATTGAAGCTTTTCTAATTCTAGACAGATAAGAAATAATGGTTACATATTTCAGCTTCAAAGACAAAAGTAATCTTTTATCACCTAATTGAACAATCTTCTTGGTAAAATGTCTTAGAAGAATGCGAAGTGTTATTTAAATACTAAAAAATCACCATCTTTGAATAGCGGGGCTTTTTTAATTGCCATAATCAAAGTCCAAACACATTTCCTGCTTGCTTTAAATAGACTCACACATCCCTTTTCTTGCTTCAAATACTTTCTTTTAATGACAGGTTCTTCCTTAATGAGGAGGAGAAGAAAGTGAACAACTCTGAGCTTGTCAGGGCAACTTCAGTATGACAGAAGTTCTGATTTTTGACAGCAGCCACTAGGAGAATAGGAAACCAGGCAGTGTTTTAATTAATCTGTGATTTTGAATTGCTAGTATGCATTTTAAAATATAAACATATTTGTATTAGTGTTTGAATGTAAGTTTCAAATAGCAAAAAAAAAAAGCCAAAGAAATCTTACATTGTAGGTCACATAATGTAATAATTCACACTTCTTTTTGATAAGTAATCCGAAATAGCTTTTGAAATTGGGCATTCTTGTGGAGTTTACTAATCTTTTCTGTGATAAATAGCTTAGAATAATTACATCATTCATGGAGTTTCTGGAGATAAGTCTTGTTCTAGTACTAAAATCTCCTTTGAGAAGGGGAGACATCTAACAAATTGGTTAATAAACAACAGCAGTTCATGTCACCTAAATTCACATGATGATGTTAGCTGATGTGCAGTCATACTTCACAGGAAAGGAGAAGATAATCCCGTATTAATGCTGATGAGATTTTCTACAATTGACTAAACATCCAAATCAGGTCCTGGGTGTGCCTGTTGTAGAGAGCACTGTAGGTTTTAATAATAAGGTTGATTTGATAAGCATTAATAATACCTAAGCAGCAATTCAGGTAAAATACAAAATTTTACAGGAGGCATAGAATCTGTTTTTAATACTGGATCTCAACACAACCTAAGTGACTTCAATTTATTTTCTAAGGAATCACGTTTGTTTCTAAGAATTGCTGGATTTTATATGACTTAGAAGGAGTTGGTTTCTATTTTGCTAAGAAAACTCTAGCTGCTCTTCTGGTGTGCCAGCAGCAGTTTAATGACCCTGCTGCAGTGTCTCCCACAGCTCTGGAGGGAGCTGCACAATTGCCAGGGCTGGACAGAGAACAGGGCAGTGCTGGGAGGCCCAGTGGGCTTTTCCTACTCAATCCCATAATTTCTGTTGCTTTATCTTTGCCCCAAAGTCCCTCTAGCCTAAAAGCACAGAGCTGGGAGGCCCCACAGTGGGAATGCTGAAATTGAGAGGACCCAGACTTGGCTGCTCTGGATGTGGACCCTGTGTTTTCATACTGGAAAGAATATTTGCACTCCTACAAGCTTTTTGCTAGTCTGTCAAATGGTGTTTATTTTTACAACCACAGGCTGCTCCAAGAATAATTACAGTTTTTTAGTAATTATTGTGATTGCAGACGAAGGCTGATAATTGGTATCAGTCTAACTGGAGAGGAAATGGCCACAAGTTTTTGAATGGCATGAATTCTCTTGTTTTCTTTGCCATCTGTAAAGCTATGAATAGAAAAAACATTCGGATAGGATCATTGTTGTTTTTTGAAATGTAAATTAGACACAGGGCTGAGGAGCATCTCCCTGCAGTGCACCCCTCCAGTGGCATCTGCCTGAAAGGTCACTGTACAGGAGCACTTCCTGAAGAATTTCTTCCCTTTTGCTCCCTTTTCTCTCACAAGCAGCTTGTGCAAAACCAAACTGGAATATGAGACTGGATTCATTATTAAACCAAGGGATTATAATTTCCACGTCATTCTATTCCCCACCTCCACTTCCCACTGTCTGATAATAATCTTGTGTCATAATGAAATTCATGAGGCTGCAACAACAAAGGAGCTCATGGAAGAGAACGGGAGCTCATCAGATGGTATATATTTGCATACTAATGAAGATTATGATGTTATTAATATTACAGAAACATAGTAATATCCAAATACCACTGAAATGGGCAATGGTAGATCATTATTAGACTTCAAAAACAAATAAAATAATGTATTTTACAATACAGCTGCACCTTGCAGCTGGTGCAGAATTAAACTCAGTTCCTGAAACTGAATTATTTTGATTTCTGTGCCATATCAAGAAGGTTAAAAAACGTAGACTTGCAGTATGTTTTATTGTCTGTACTTTATTGGAAAAAAAGTACTCAAAAGTTCAATTTTTTTTTCAACCATGTAGGCTGATCACGAAAAGTACAATGGGTTGGAGTTCATAGGACTGCAGTTCAGAAGTACATCATGGCTTTGGCTTCCAAGTGTGAAGTTAAGACCAGATGCTCATCCATGGCTGGAGTTTTATTCCTGTCTTTACTAAAGGATTCCTGACCCAGCTTTGGACAGCCTCCTGTCTCCTTTGTTTGCCAGTTCAGTAGTGCAGGTTCACAGACTGCACTGAGAGCAGGAGATGCAGGGCAGGACAAAACTGAAGCTTCAACAGCTCAGATAGAAAACTCTCCACCTTCTTTCTTCTGAACATTTAAAGGTCTTGGTTTTCTCCAAGAAGTGTTCTTGGCATTTGTCAAGTTTCCTGTCAAATGACAATTTCTGCCGCAGTTTTCTGGGCTTGAGTGCCTCTTTCTATTTTGCAGGATGATTGTCCCTGTGCAGAGGCCCAGGCTGCTCTCAGAGCAGGGTGAGGGTGGTTTGGTACCTGCTTGGCACAGACAGAGTGCTGAGGTGCAGGACAGCAGATCTGCCTTTCAATTACAGCTTGGAACAGCGAGGCCACCCTGGTCACCTGCAGCCCTGTGGATTCCCAGCATTTTATCTGCTGCTCTTCAGGACTTTGAGAGTGAGGGGTTGTGAGGAAGAGGAGGAGGGTCAGGTTCTCACAACTCTGGGCTGCTGTGAGGGGCTTATTTTGTAGCTCCAACAACACAGGGAATTAATTCAGTGGAAGAGAAGCCTCTGTCACTCAACAGGAGGGTTATAAAAAAGCTGAAGTATCTCACTGCATGGGTTTGATTGAAAGCAGTGGTGTGTTTGGGAAGATTTCAATGACTCTTAGGGATCGTGATAGACTTGAGTGAAATTTAGTGTTTGTCAATGTTTGTGAGCCTAACAAAGCAATTTGTGCTGTTCTGTTGCACTGGGTAACTCATCGGGGCATTTTGCCCAAGTGGAAGTAGTCTAAGCCTTAAATGTCAGTCAGGAAAGATGCTTTGACAAGGACAAACAGCACCTGGCAAGGTGTGGGGCTGGAGCAGCTCTGATGGGGCTGGCGTGGGAGCAGATCCCTGCTGAGCACCAGGTCTGGACGTGCTGCTGCTGGAGAGCCCAGGGGGCCCCAGAGCTGCTCTGGAGGTTTGGGGGGTGTGAGGGGTTTCCAGAGGAGGGTGGGGTACAGGCAGACATTTTGTGCTCTACTCCTGGTGAGCCTCTTGCAGAGCTGGGCTCTGGAGGCAGGCAGGGGAGGTGGCAGATGCTGAGCACCACAGGGGACTCCGCTGTCCCACCCCACAGCGCATGGCCACCCCCTCAGGCTCTGTGCAGGGAAAAGGGCTGGTCCATTATGCAAATGCTTCTGTAAAGAGAGCCATGGACTCATGTTAAAATATTTTTAGGTGTCTCTGTTTATAAAATTTTACCCATAGGCAGATTTTTTTTTTCACAATGATTTTTAAATAATGAAAGAGTTTAAAGTTTTTCACATTATAAACAGCTTAATTCTTTCTAGGGATTATGAAATAAGGATTTTCATAACACTCTCCTGTGTTTAGTAGTCTTCTAAGAGCTTGAAAGATTTCAAGCATCCCTTCCCTTCTTCTCTTCACTGTAACAAAAGGTTTCTTCTTTGATGTAAATGTGGACTAATAAACCTGCGTTAAATAAAATACAGGAAAGTGGAGTTCTAACAGCCTAAATTTTACTTATTTATGACGTCTTATCTCAGAGGCATCAATGATTGAGCAACAGTTCCTTGTAGTGCTGCTTTATCTGATCAAAACCATTTTAATTTTAAGAGAACTGATACAGCACAGTAGCCTGGGAAGTAAAATCTTGGTAGGGTTCTCCCCTTGGGCGCAGGATGTTCCCTGCTGCTGTTCCTTGGTGTCTGCCCCAGCCCAGGCTGCAGGTGGACCTGCAGGATGAGCTGTGCAGCTGGGCCCTGGGCGTGTGCTGTGTCCATCCTGGTGAACATCTGCACTCAGGTGGATCTCCAGGCACAGGCTCTGACAGCCCAGCTCTGCTCTTTGGCTGCAAGGGACACCTGTCTGTGTTTAAACCCTTTTTCCTGAGCTGTTCACTTCCCTCAGGCTCCCTTTTCTCCTCACCAGTTTTTTATAAGGGTCTTTCAGTGATGAGGGGAAGCCCTTGTGAGGGTGTCACAGCCTGTGTGTCCCACTCCTGTGTATCCCAGCCCAGCTGTCAGCTCCTTTCCTAACCCAGAGTTTGCTGTGGAAGCCACTCTGGGCTGCTCTGGGGTGCTGGGGGTGAGGAAAGAGCTGCTCCCACACTGTGCTGCCCTGATGGACCCTGCAGATAACCTGGGTTAATGCCCTGGGGGAAGGCACAGGGCTCAGACTGCAGCAATAAACGCTGGTGGGGAAGGGACCACTTATGTCAAAATGTCATTGAGACCTCAGGACCAGGTTATAATTTGTGATTCTCTACTAAACAGTGTCAGTTACTTGATATGAAGCAAATTCAGAGAAATGTTCAGGTTCCTCTTGCAGACATTGAACCCTGGTTCTTCAAACTTTCTCATAAAACAGCAGGAAGAATTGCCAAATATTCTGACTACAAGATAGAAGCCCCTGTACTTCTGTTTCAGAATTTTATTGCTTACAAAAACAATGGTAAATAGAAGTTTAATGCAGTTTTGACTAAGCCTCTCTTTGCCTTCCCCAGCACAGACAATGGCCCAGAGCCTGTTTGCCAGGACATGCATTAGTGGCCTTTAGTCAAAGCTCAGCAGTGGCCTGGTATTTAACAGTAGAGTAATTGCATGTCAGCATCATTTAATGGAAGTTCTGATAAAACTGGAAGCAAAAGAGTGCTCTAACAGCTTTTACTGTGTTCAATAAGACTTGTTTTTAACCAAAGAAGTAGTGACTGTTTTGCAAGAGTTCTACTTTTGTGTGTGTGTGTTTTTCTCCAGTGCAGCACCCACTGAATTTGGCATGGGGAGCAGGGGTGTTTACCAGAGCCAGGGTTCTCCTTCCTCCCCCAGCCCTCAGCAGCCAGCAGCACCCTGAGCTATTTCTGTGCTCCTGGAGTCTGGTGCTGGGCTGAAATGTTGGGTCACTGAGTGCCTGCACAGTTCACTGGTGCCCTCAGGTACTGAGGTCAGTTTTGATTGTGGCGTAAGGAGCTGTGAATATCACTGGGATTTTGATGGTACTGGGGGTGAAGCAGCTTTTTCTTCCCCTGAAATCCTGTTGGTTAGGAGCATATTGCTTTATGCAGCAGAAATGAATCCATTATCTGTGGGAGAACGAGTTTCTAAAAATCTAACTATTGGGGTCAGAAGCACTTCACTTTCTCCTTCCGAACAGAAATGTCAGTAGAAGGCAATTCTCAGTTCTCTCGTCCTAGGGCATGGCTGTGGGTGAGTTCAGGGCAGGGAGTGCAGGAACAGCCTGTGCTCATTGTGCTTGCAGCCCACACTGGTTTCCTTCCAAGGGCATTGGCCAGAGCAAGGCTATTGCTTTGTCCAGTGAAGCATCATCTGCTCAGGATGAAAGCAGTGGAGTCTGATTGTTCTCTGATGTGTGAGGCTGCTTTGCAGAATCCAGAGACTACTATTTCTGGCTGGACAGAGACAACAGAAGGAAACTGGCTCCTAGAAACATCTGCTCATTCTTAATCTCTGTGGTAATTTCTCATAAAGGTGTGATAGACCATGGCAACCTGATTAAACTTTAAAGCCTGCTTTGCTTTGAGCAGGAGGTTGCACTGGAGACCTCCAGAAGTGCCCTGCAACCTGATTTTTATTGTGATTCTATGACACCCTCGAGTTTAGCAGGTCATCACATTTCTATTGTGTTCATATTTTGTACTGCTTAATGCTGCCTTTCACAGCTCCACAGTAAAACACTTTACCCGCCTTTAGAAATATGAAGGAATCTGTAGCACTTTCAATGATTCCCCAAAGAATTAAAAGGGATTTTATGAATTACACTTGACAGTACTTTTGAGCAGAACTATAAGACCCAGCCAGGCTTAAGGAACAGGTGAATATAGGAGAGTATTCTAAAGAAAAATGTAAGCTGAATCCTCGTATTTAAGAGGGGATTGTTCTGAAAGCGTTTTCCTTGCCCATTTCAGTGGGATCAGAATTTAAATTACCTGTCTGCTGCTCATTTTCTACAAGAATTTACCAAAAAGTGGTGCCTAGAACCATGTTGCACAGAGCCAAAATTTTGCTGTTTAGGTTCAATTGATTTCCCTTTCAGTTTAGAGGGAACACCAGGACAACAAACATCAATACTGTGACATTGCAGATGCTGGGCAGCTGATGTTAAATGCACTGCACGTTTAGATCTTTTCCTGTGTCTTTCCCCTTACTTGTATGCCTTTTGCAATTTCTGATTTATTTTTCCCATCACGGTCTCATTCCCCTTTTAGTTCTTTTTATTGTATAAAGCTCTCTTAAGAAAAAAAAAATCAAAGAGTTTTCTGTACTCGGTGCTATTATTGTGTGTCTGTTTTAAGTTTCTCTTGCTTCCTAAGACAATTACCTCACTATTTCAGATCTTCTTGTGTATTAACAGCTAATCAGCTTTTCACCCTCTGGTCTTCATGCCCTCCTTCACACGGTTCCTGACCCCTTTTTCAGCGCGCCTCCCTTATTTTGTTCACAATTTAATTTCTGCATTATTCTGTCCTCTTTCATCTCTCTGTACTCTGAATATTTCAGGCTAGATTCTCTTCTCCCTAATTAACTTTGTTCTATTTCCTCTGCCATTTGAAGAGGCCCCACTGATGGAACAGTTCACAGAACAGAGTTCCCTTTCCTGGTGCTGTGGCAGCATCCAGGCCTGGGCACCCCCAGGGATCAGCAGCACAACTTGGCTGACAGCAGTGCCACAGACCAAGCCTGGGACAGGGACAGGGACAGGGACAGGGACAGGGACAGGGACAGGGACAGGGGCAGCAGTCCTGCTTTCAGACAAGCTCTTGGGAGTGATAACCAGCCTTGTTATCTCCTGGCAGCCCGGGCTGAGGTGAGGAAGGAGCAGCCTGGCCGCCTCTCTGGGGATGCACACGCCACAAGCACCAACAAAGCACCAACAATATCAACAAAGTGACCGTGCAACTTGGAATATATTGATAAGAAACTTCCTTGAAAAGGCCTTTGCTTTATTTGTGGAAGGCTTTGTATGTGAGGGATTTGGCTCTAAGGACAAAGCAGCAGTGCCAGGTTGAGGAGGGAGTTTGTCCCGGGTTGCAGTGCAAGACGTAACCAGCAGTGTGTGTTCTGTTACCAGCTCTGGAAACTGGCTGGGGAGGTGTTTTTCTTCACCTCTTTACGTCTTCCAGGACCCATCCTCCCTCCAGGGGAGATCTGCTGTTCATGGGCCATCCAGGCTCACTGCAGGGCTGATACAATTCCATCATCCCTTTGGGACAGGCTCCACCCAGGGGGAGGAGCCCAGCATTCCTACCTGGATAAAACCTGAGATTCAGGACACCAGCACAGCCTGTTTGCACTGGATTCCCAGAGGGAGACCAGACCCATCTCAGCACCACTGGACCTTCAGAGGGAAACTGCACCCTTCTACAGGATCATTGCTCCAACAGAACCACATCTGTCACTGCAGGAGGACTTACCTGGACTGCTCCCAACACCCTGACCACCACAGTGTCAGGTTGTATTCTGACTCTGTCAGGGTTTTCCTCTTTTTTTGTTTATTTCCCTTTTTTTTTTTTTTACTACTACATTTTTATTTTTAGCATTCCTAGTAAAGAACTGTTATTCCTATTCCCATATCTTTGCCTGAAAGGTCCTTAACTTAAAAACTATAATAATGTGGAGGGAGGGAGTTTCCATTCTCCATTCCAAGGGAAGCTCTGGCTTTCCTTGGCAGACACTTGTCTTTCCAAACCAAGACAGAGAGGCAGGATCTGAGCACAGCAGCCTGGCTGTTTCTCTGCAGCCCTGGGCACAGAGCAGCTGTGGCTGGAGCAGGGCTCGTCCAGAGCTCAGACCAGGGCACCTGGACAGGGACCCTCAGGGAGGATCTCCCTTCTCTGATGGAGCCCCTAGAGCTTCCTGCAGCCCTTTGCTTTCCCACCAGCTTTGGGAAGTTCAGCATGTGGGTCTGGACCCAGCAATGTGTCTCTCTAGCACAGTTATCATCCTTCAATTTGGGATTATCCAGTTTCTCCTCCCAGTAACTCCAAGAATGACTTTTAGAAATAGCATAAGGAAATGCAAATGTCAATATTTTAAAATACTTATTCAGGAGTATTTCTGTGAGAGAACTATGCATAATTCCTGTAATTCCTGTAAATTCATGGGAAAGAAAAATAGGTGAAGTCATAACAGTTTTTTATACCTTTACCAGAATCCCAGTCACACAAAAACTCCACTAAACTATAATAGTGCTTTTAACTTCAATGCCTTGAATTAGAAAGCACTTCAACTTGGCTAATTACCACTGTGGGCATTTATGAGGATTCAGAAGATTGCTGACAGCCTTTCAGCACCTTCTGCAGTTTTTCACATCAGCCTGGAGAGGACAAACAATCTCCCCAGTAATTAACTACAAAGAAATCATGAAACAGAGAAGTCCTGGAAAAAGATATCTGGTGGTCTTTTAATGTCCTGTACAGCTAAATCCTTAAATGTCCCTTAAAGAAAAGATGATTACTTAAAACTGAGATTAGGCCCTTCACTTTGTATTGCTCCCACATTTTAAACCTATATTGTGTAGAAGGGCACAAATATTTTCAAGAACGTTCATTAAAAGTCCAAGTAAGTCACAGGACCCAATTTTTCATCTTGGGCCACACCAAAACCAGCAGAGGATTACACAAACTTGAGTAAGGCAGACATAGGTGAATATTGCATGCACCATTATCAGGGCTACTCTGGTGCCAGCAGAGCAGTTCCTGAATTACAGCAGCAGACATGCACTGAATTGATCTGAAGCTGTTTTGTGTCACTCTGCACAAGGTTTTTGTCATGAATGTAACCCTTATTAACCTAGGAAATAATCTTTATTCATCTTGTGGTTAAGGCTGTGTGGTTTAGTGTGAGTGTAAACAGAATAATTACCAAAGTGATGCATTTCCCTCCCTTAATGTAATAGACTTCTAAATGGACTCAAAGGAAATTAGAGAGTTACATGCTGAAAAGAAATGACCATGTAGCATACTGCAGTCGGCACAGAGATCTATGTATAGTTAATTAATGTTGAACCCATGAAAGAAGGTTGTGTTTCCTTTTCATGTGGAGTCAAAAAACCCCCAAATCCCAGCCCCCCTATTGTGACCCTGCATATTAAGAAGTCTTTCTGCCATCTGGATGATCAGATTTCACATATACGTATTAGCAGTCAAAATGTTAAATTAAATTTTCAGAAGTGCTGTAACAACACTGTGAGACATGCCTTCATCTCCCCAGACCTGCAAAACAACTGCACAGGCTTCTCTCTTCAGCCTGCAGAGCCCTCAGAACTCACTGGGTGTCTCTTCCCTGCTGGGAGGAGGAAATACTTGGCCAATAATGATGGGCAAACTAAACTCGATGACATCTTGGTTTCCAAGGAGCAGGATTTAGCTTTTGAATTTTAAAAAATGCCAGTGGGTGTGTGGGGTCTGATTTTGTGCGAACAGTTGCTGCATATCTGCCTCTTGTGTGCCATATATTGTGAGGAGGGAGGAAAGGAGATTTGGGTGTCTTGCTAACAGATTTGTTCATACCTATAAATAATTAGGTGTACAGCTGAGGTTTGTAGTGCTTTTGATACCCATTTTGCCAGGTACTTCTCAGCAAACGTGGTTTCAGCTAAAACAAATCAGGTTTATGATGTCAGTGTGGAGCTGGAGACAGCAGGTGACATTTGAATTGTGTGCTGACCTTGCAGGCACTCAGAGCTGCAGCTCCAGAGGGCCTGAGGGCTGGGTACAGCTTCTTAAAATAACACTTCCTAGAGACTACTGGAGATGGAAATTACTAAACTAACGTGATGTTCCATTCTAATTAGAATTTTTAACTCTATCTGCTAACAGGTTTTGCAGCCCATTTTCATCAGTAGCAGAATTCCAGATCTTTTAAGTGTTACTGTGAAATACAATTTTAAGATTCATTTTGTGTTTATTTATTTTCAGCTTTCAAGTAAATTCTTGAGCACAGACAAAAACTTTATATGTTTTCTTCTGGAAGTTGTTAAAAGATTTTTTTTGATGGTAATTAGGCATGCATCATTATAATTTAATTTTTTTTTCTAATAATAACTAGAAAGCAATTCAATCAAGGCATCTTTTGTGTTTGTGATTGACTTGAGTGCATCATGATGCTTGAAGTCCTGAGAAAATAAACTTGGTTTCATGTGTCACAGTAGGCAGAACAGCAGGATTTTAATATGCTCATAATTTGACACAGTATCCAGCAACAGGACCATAATTAAAGAATATTTGTTCAATATTTGGACTGTTGCATATTCGGGACAGGAAGAAATATTCTATTGGTGGAACAGCAAAGCAGTTCACATGCAGGGTTTGTGTGTTTACCACCTGCTTGACACAATGGCAGGTATTGATGTCCCCTGGAACATGAAGTAACATTAAAATGTTAGGAAACTTTAGAGAAGTCAAATGAAAAAGGGAATGTGATTTGAATGAACTCAGCATGGGTTTCCTGGTTTTCAGAGCAGTAGATTCAGCACACAAGCAGGCAGGCTTCTCAGTGCTGGGAATGGTTTCCACAGTGCCTGTGACCACATGGACAGTGGATTTGGGATTAGATGCCTCTGCCTGGACATTTCCTGAAAGCCAGTGGTGCACTCTGAGCTAGAAACCCATTGAAATCCTGCCTTGAACAGTTCAGATCTCTGCTAGGGAATAACAAAAAGATTTCTGTAAAGAGGGATTGGCCTTCATGAACCCTAGGAAATGATGCCCTTTAGTTCCTGGCAGGATCCTGCCATTCAATTTTTAAAAGGCACATACAAAATTGAACTTTGAAGGCAGAATCTAAATGAGTCATTGTCCTAGAAATGTGTTTGGCTCACAGTTTTTTGAAGGCTAAAGGAAAATGGGTGCTTTCTTTTTGGTTTGAAAGAAGCAGCTTATAATATTGCTGTGTTATTAGAGGCAGGAGGAGAAGGGTATAACATTAAATGAGAAGGGTGTGATGGGTTACTTTGGGGACAGAGCCACGAGTGTCAGTCAGCTGTGGCACAAGAAGGGGGATGAGAGAAAGAACTGAAGGCTGGATATAAAAGATCTCTCCCCTCTCCTGTACACAGCAACTGGATGAAAAATCCTCATAACCATGAGCCTGGTGAAATTTACAGTAGGCAGTACTGCCTGTTTGGGTAACGAGGTGTCACTAGAATGAAGATCACAAAATGTAACTACAAAAGAGAGAAGCCTGCCAGGCATTGTTAAACCTCTGCTTTTGACTGCAGTCTAAAGATCCTCCTGAATCCTTTATGCAATGAAAAATTTAGACAATGTGATCAGCCTTAACTATGCCATTAATGCAACACTGGAGCGGAATACTCTGTGCAGTCTGGGCTGTGCCCTGTCTGTTAATCTGGAGTTTGGAATTGATCTGTGTGTGCAGCAGTGGGCAAAAGGAGCCCTTGGGGCAGGCAGGCCCTGCACACACACACAGGCAAGGGACTCCTGCAGGGATGCACTCACACCTGCAGACACAAAGGAGCAGGAGTGCACAGACACAGATTCCAGTGGTTGCTACCTATTAGGTTAAAATTCAAATTTGTGAAAATGTGGAAGTTTGGGATAGTTCACAGTTTGAACTTTATGGATCATTTAAGCATCAATACTATTACTATGTTACACATTACCAAGATGGTAATTGCCCACAGTTTTAATCAAATTGGCGGGATATTAATTTTATTAAAGTTAATGAGCGTTTTTCTACTGATTCAATTTGAATCAGCATTGCATGCAGATATTGCTTTAATTTTATGGTAACTTATTTACAAAACCAGAATGCTTTTATACCTGCTGCCTTTGAATAAATGCCCCAGCCTTTCTGGGTCAGCAAGAACCTCACCCACATATTTCATCATCATTTCATGCTGGATATTTCACTGCACTGGGAGCACCTCAAAGCATTTCCTCAGCTGCAGTTTTCAAATGAAATCCACATTTTGTGTTTCTGCTCGTGCCTGTTCAGCTGGTGCTAACGATGCAGGGAGCCCTGGGAAGATGCAAACACATTCTGGAATTACAGATCACTGTTTGAGAAATCTCCCTGCCTTAAAGAGGAGGATTTTCCTCAAGCTTCACAGTTGGAAAGCTGAGACAAAAAGATACAGGTTTTACCTGAAACCACCAATTTACAGCTACGTTTAGCCAGGTGGAGAATCTGACAGTCCTGCATCCTGCTTCTGCAACAGCCCTCCTAGGCAACTGTATTCTAATCCTGTTCTACCATTTTAATGCCCTAATTCCATTTGTTATCCAGTATTGCCCAGATGCTTGAAAAACCTGGGTCTTAAATCCTACAGATTCTATGAAGTATGCCAGTTCTTATTGGATTGAATCATTTCAATAAAAA
The DNA here is from genome assembly GCA_008694505.1 of Cyanoderma ruficeps. Classification (NCBI taxonomy): domain Eukaryota; kingdom Metazoa; phylum Chordata; class Aves; order Passeriformes; family Timaliidae; genus Cyanoderma; species Cyanoderma ruficeps. Next base: position 679,125 of record VZDJ01000868.1, on the reverse strand, counting down.
CAAATCTCAGGATTTGGCTAAAGGCTGTGATTTTTATTTTGAATGGTTTCTGCAGTGGGCATTATGACTTTGTGCAGCTGCATGATATTATCAATTAAAGTGTTGGGAAAAGGCAGACACGATGCCGGGAAAGTTTTGCAGAGCTTGGGATGCAGAAATCTTCCCTTTGCAAAGCAGGTGAATGTTCCAAGGCAAATAGATCACAGAATCTGACCCTTATTTCCTACTGTACTATCTGCCTGGAAAGATTCAGGCAAAATACTGAAGTTCATTTTTATTTTATCAACTGAATTTTGGCACCCAGAAATTAAACTAATTTGACAATCTCCTTCCCCATCTTTCCTGCAGGTTTTGGAGTGATGTCTCCTTTATCTGAAGTACTGCTCTTCCAGTGATTTATGTTTTTCTGCATGATAAATGTAACTTCATTTGGGTCATGTAATTTTTCAGCCCATCTTTGATATATTTTTCTCTGGGATTGCCATGGATTCACTTCTCCCCTGCCCCCTTGTTCTTCACAAGAAATATGCTGAATTTCCAAGAGAGTGCTACAGATTTCTACAAAACTCATGATCTTATGTACAGGTATGAGAAGTTAATATGATCCTCTAGTTCATGCCTTCAAGTAGATACTTATCTTTTGCCAAATAAGAGGATTTTTACGGGGTTTTAGATGACCTTTTCAAAGGTTTACTTAATGTATTGAACTTTCCATGGAGTGTAAACAATGACTCCTTAATGTTATGTTATGGCTTATTTGTCTTAGAGCAGTTTTATCAATAACCTGATCCCTTCTTCTTGTAATCTATTTTTATTTCTCTTTTTGACTACTTCCATACTTTGGGGCGACAAAGTAATGAAAATAGAGTTATTTTAATTTTCCTCAGCCAGGCTTTTAAATTGTCTGATGACTGCTATATCTGAGTGCCTGTTTGAAACAAGGAATTGGTGACAAGTCAGGCAGGGAGGGGAGTGGCAAACCCCAAACTGCAGACACATTTGTTTTTAATTTAAAGAATCACTTTGCTTCAGTGGCCACATTGATTTGCTACCTTAATGTACAACAATTTATGAGCAAACTTAATTATCTAGTTGCAGAATGTCTTTGTTATCTATAAAATGCAGTACTTCATAACAGACCTGTACGGAGGAAACACAAAAATCTCTGACATTGGTGGTCTTCAAAGTGTAGCTGGAAAATATTAATTATCCACTTCAATATATTAATTGTTGTTTAGATAATTATTCTTCAAAATGTCTTGCCTATTTTGAGCTATTGATAAACATTGTGTTTACATTTACATTTCAGTGATGAAGAATGTTCTTGTTGTTGAAGTTCCTTTAGCAATAATTACACAGGGTCCTTCTTTTGCACAGTCTCAGTGTGCAAATTGACTCCCTAAATTGACTGGTTTAAGTGGTTTTCTGGTTCCACTTACCCTCAGATATCCTTATGATAATTCAAAACAAACTTGCATTTATCCACCTGTTCCTATTATACACAACCCACAAGAAAGCCTAAATATGATCTAAATATCTGGGTTATGATGCTCTGCTTTCAAAGATGTGTGAAATTAAACATTCGTCCAAGCTGCTGAAGAGTTTTCTTCGATTAAAGGAAGGAACAAGGAAAGCAAAAGGATATCTCTAAAGAACAGATACATTCTCAGAGAAATTAGATACCATCTGCATTCCTTGGCAGGTTTGTGTGTTGTGCACTTGGGGAAGAAACATTTATTTAAAGTTCTGTGAGGTAAACAGCCTGTTTTAGTCTGAAAAAAGGAGGAGCAGAAAATAAACAATAACAAGCAAGGTCTGTGTGAACTGTGGCTTCGTAGCAATAAGAGGAACGTGCAGGAGTTGTGCTGACAGCTCAGTGGGAACAGCCAGGTCCCAGGTCATGCTGGGCAGTGAAATGCTCCGTTCATTCCCTGCTCAGGAGGCCGGGCTGCTGAAACTGCTTTGAAGTTTTCTTGTGATCTTCTATTGAGAGGTTGAGAATCAAAACTGCAGAGAAGGTAAGGAGTAAATAGAGAAAAGAAGCAAAACCCGGGAACAAAAAACAGATTCAGAGGCTTCAGGTTTGGGGTTTTTTTTTTCCCCCCCAGGTTTTGCTTTACAAGAATGTTGTAAAAAAACTCAGTCAAAGAATTGGGGTCAAAGAATTGCTGATATCAGTCTAGCTGCCCCCAAAATGAAAATGCAGACTTAAGAGCTAAATTTTGGGCTGCTGATTTTCTGTGTGTGGCTCTGATCTCTAGACAGATGTCAGGAGATGCTATATTTAGAAAATGGCTTCAGTGATCTCCTGTTTCCCACAATTCTGATCAGGAAATCTTTTGTTCATTCTGGAGATGCTGCAGTTTCTTGTCTGAGCTACTGATTGCCCAATTAAAAGGTGATTTCTTGCTGTTCAATGTGCCTGTTGGTATAATTTTTTCATTAAAATCAGTCGTCCACAATGGCAATCTGTTGATTTGAGTTTTATAGCACTGGCAGTGTCATGACAGTCTCTGAGACAAACTTCTCATTCATTTCTCTGTCAGAACTCATATTACCTCTGAATTCTTTCCAAAGCACCAGGGTGTAGTGCATTGCCTTTACTGCAGTGTACTTAATACAATAAATCAGGAGCAACAGTTAATGAAAATGTAATTTAAGGTACATAGCTACATGAAAAAGCAAATAATAGGAGTATTTTTAGATATCTAAACTAATGATTGTAATTTCACTTTCTCTACGCTATCTCTTCTACCTAGCCAAGGTAATGATCTCTTATCACTAAAGTGCCTCCACTAAATCTTTTGAAATGTCAAAAGAGAACTAATATTTACATCAGAATAATAACGACAATTACTTACTCACTTCTCAGTTCATTTGCAGTCAATTATTCTGTAGTACTAAGAGATATAGAGCCTTACTGTAATACTGGAATGAGTTTAATTAATCCTTTTTCACATAGAGCAGACTGATAAATGAAATTCAGCCTGTAATTGAAGAGCTCAGGGAACCAGTGTGTTATTAAAGGTGCTTTGAGTGATTGACAGTTTAATTTATTACAAAGAGCAGTAGTCTGTCTTAACTTGGAGTTCATTCCAATTTTGCAATTAATGATTTCAGCTGGGGAGAAGATCATCATTCTACGAAGACTTTTCAAATAATTTTTAATAGACTTGTTGGCATCACCTATCAATTGCTGCACACTTTCTCACCCTTTATTTTGTAAAATGACTGATAAAGAATGCAATGTGTAATACCAGGGGTGGTGCCAAAAAGTTTATAGGAGCTGGAGAATATGATATATTTGTCTAGGAGAATTTTCCTCTAGTTGGTATCATATTTTCATCAGGAAGGAGGAAGGGTAATTGGATTTAAATGTCAAGATGTTCCCTGTGAAGGTTTGAAGTCACACATCTATTTTCTGAGCTACAGTTTTTAGTTGTGATTATGAAAACTGCACCCACTTGTCACTGAAGATGACAGCAAAGAATTTTCTAGGAGTGAGTTAAATGCTGAACCATAACCTGAATCCTTGACAAAAGCAACAGAACATCACTGCAACAAAAGAGAAATTATTCCACTGGATTTGGTAGATTGTAGGTGAAATAGTGATTTTACTGAGAAGCAACCCAGATAAAGCTAAGAAAGATTAATCCAAAACCAGATTTCTGATTCAGGGAAATACTGATTCAGATGTTCAAGGCGTGAAGACAGAGCCACCTAGAGAAGGAAAAGATTGGCAGGGATTTTTCCCATCCCCTGGATTTTTCTAGATATTTAGAAGCAAATAGAATGAAAGATTCCTAAGACTTCAGCTGTTTCCCCAGATTGGCATTTGTGGGTATGTTTAAAATAGCAACAAAATGGAGCTTTAATAAATGACATAGAAATATGCAGATAGCTCCTAATCCAACTCCCTTGGCAGCAGTTCTGTTCCAAGCATTTGACCCTTCCTCTGCTGCTCAGAAGCTATTGGTACCTCTTGACACCTGCTGAACTCAAAAATGGCTTAAATGGCATAGTTAATCCTAATTGTAATTTAGGGAAATTGGGTGAGAAAGAACTGTCATCTTCCTTCACTGCCTGTATTGAGGAAGGGTGTCTGGGCTGCGCCTTCTTTTTTCTAGAATCTCTCTACAGGAGAGCCCAGGGGGTGCTGAAGTAAAGGTCATCCTCTGGGAGTGTTTGTGTTCTGGCCTTGTGTGGCTACAGATGTGAAAATTCTACTTGCATAAGGACAGCAAGTATGCATCTGTGTGTGCTATTTGTTATTGCAATGCTAGATATAATAGACTTGGCTTACAAGAAAAACATTTTGGAGAACTGTTCTCAGTGTGTTTGTTAATTTTCCTGTTCATAGCCCATTTTTTTTAAAGAGGATGCTTGCAATGCTTTAGGAAATGCACAGCTCATGGACACTGTTTGATACTGAGGCAATTTTAGTGCGTCTCTGTCAGTCTGTGCACTCTGTTTTGAACATGCAATATTGTTGCTTTCTCTTATTTTTCACCCCTATCCTGGGCTGGTACCTCAAATATTCAGATGTGCTAAAGGCTGGTTTACTTAGAGTACTTCAGTAGGGAAGGTCACACCTTGGCTAACAATGACTGGGTGCTGAGCATCAGGGAAAGAATTGGGGATCAGGGGTTGCCTGTTGGGTCAGATCATGAGAATTGACAAGGCAGAGGGAGGGAGGGAGAGGCTGCAAACCAGAGCCCTGGAGGGAAGCCACAGGGACTGGTCCTGATGAGGGAGCAGTCTGATAAAGCAGAGGAAAAGAGGTGCTGATCACTAGAACTCAGTATGGCTCTAGTTTGTGTTTTCTACTTGGTTTCTGATCAATTTCTACTTCTCCTTTATTGTATAAATGAAGAGCATTTAGAAACCTGGTGGTGGTGCAGTGTAGAAGGGAACACAGGTCACCTGGCCCCTGATAAATAACAGCTGTGTTAATTACCCAATACAGCCTCACCCCTGATGAGTGACAGCTGTATCCAATAAAGATAAATTGATAAAAGGGAGTGGGTGAGCTGGGGAGGGGAATCATGAAAGAGGAGGAACCTTGAGGAAGAGGGAATGGGAGGATCATGAAGAAGAAGGATCCTGGGGAGAGAGAATCCTTGCTGTGAGGTCAGTCTGGGGCTGCAGTCAGAGCCTGTTGTTGGACCCTGCAGTCACAGTCTAGCTGGGTAAAAGCTGCAGTCACAGTCTGCACACTGATCCCTGCAGTCAGAGCTCAGGAGGAAATAACCAGCAGTCAGAGGCTGCAAGGGAAGCTTATGGCAGGATCTTGCTGCAGTCAGTGAATGGTTGGAGTCAGGATGGCTGAGATATAAAGAGGAATAAACCAGGACCCTTTTCATGCTGTGATGAACAAGAAGTCTGTGTCTGGGCTCATTTCTACCCTCTAACAAGAGCGCTGCTCTAACAGCGCAGCGTGGAAGCCGTGTTCCAAACCGACTGATGTGCAACCCAGGATATTTGTGACAGCTCCCTGGTGGTCAGCTGCAGCTCTTGGAGGTCTTGGCATGGACCTGAGTTGTTCACTGTCAGAAGAGCTGGGCTTAGAGTCTCCATTTGGGCTAAAAAGCTCAGCTATTGTTGAGATGCTGGTGGCCAACCTCCATGGCACAGCAAGTGGAGGCAGAGAGCAGCAGTTACTGACACAAAGACTTGCTCAGAGCTGAGGAGCAGAATCCCTGCTTTGCTGTTCCTTGCTGGATGCTTTAGCTGCCTCTGGGCACAGCAGTTATTTTCTCCCAGGTTAAACCCCCCTCCTTCCTGAGCAATGGCAGCCTGGGTGGTTTGTACAAAGTTCTCCTGCTTCCTGCACGTCAGTGAGAGCCGTGCAGGAGATCATGGGCTGGGGCCAGGGCTGGTCTGGAAGGCTCCTCTTGGAGAAGGAGAGCAAAGTGCTGGTGTCCCACTGCTGTGCACCCGTCTGTGTGTGGCTGACACGTGACCCCTCCCTGCTCTGCTCACTGGGCAGATGTACCAAGGCTGCTCTGTCACAAAGCCTAATCTGACAGATACAAATTTCTGAATAACCTCAGGCTTCTGAGATACTTAATGAAAGCAATTCATAAGGGATGCTGGGGTTGGGAGCAAGACCTATCCAATAACCTCCTATTGTTGATACTATTTATGATAGTGCTGTCTCCTGCTTTTACCGTGCCTCCCAACCCCAGTGTCCCTGGTAATGAGAGGCATTTGGCATCACTAAAATTCAGTGGGTGGACAGTAATAATCAGATGATAGATTATGTGTGGCAGGGTAAGTATATGGATATAATTATTACCAAACACACAAGTGCAAATCCCAGTTCTTACAAATAGCTCTAAATGAGCTTTCTTATCCGTGCATCGTAAGCATGGCCTTCTTCAGACAATGGATAATGAGAAAAGTAAATTTTAATAATTTTTGTTCATGAATGAAAAACTGCAATCCTATTTTATGCAGTTTTAGCAGCATATATAGAGCATAGCAACTGAATTAAAAAATATGACTTTGAAAAATTTTGCTATCACTGCATGACATCACTTCGCATTCCCCTGTGTGTCACTACCCACAGGGTTGCTACTTAAATGAGGGGTTTTTTATATCTACCCTTGAATATCAAGATGAACTGTTGCTTGTCCATTTAACTTTGAATTCCTAGTTGGATGGAAACTCCAGGTTGTAGTGTTCAGGTTTTGTGTTTGGATTTTTTGTTTGTTTGTTTCATTTTGCTTTTTAAATCTGTGGACTCCAAGGAAATCAAACTGTTTCTTTCCTTTCAGTTTGGACTGACTTGGGTACCTCTGAGGCTCCTGTACATTGCCAGGTTGTTTAGCACCACATTTCACATGCACTTAATCCAGTTCCTGTAGGTATTTTTTAAAGTTCCACCAGTTGCAGGCAAATGGAGAAATTGTTGTTGTGCTGTGGCTCATCAGTGGCCCTGCGCAGTCTGAGACTGGGACACCCAGGAGGTGTGACAGAGTGACATTCTTTCTGTGGTATTCAGTTAAGAAGGAATATTAGGAGTTAAGCTTTTGAAGAACAACCAGGCAGTTTAAATTGACTTAGAACGATTAAATGCTCATCCACTCATCATTAGCAGGGAGGAAATCCTGCAGATTCCTTTTCTCCGCGGCATTTCTTCCTCCCAGCAGAGCTAAGCACCTTATCTCAATGTGTCTGAGCAGGACAGGAGGAGGGACTGGAGCCGGTGCTGGCTGTCACTGAGAGGAGCTCCTGTCTGCTCAAAGGGAATGCAGGGAAATTCAGGAAAGCAGCTGCACATTTAAGAGTAGTTAAGGATATATTAGTAAGATGATCAGAGGACCTGAGGCTTTGCATGACCTGAATAAAGCACAGGTTCCTGTCTTACACATTCCATCCCCTCTCCTGGAGGTGTGAAGAGGGAGAGCCTGGAGCCCTTCCACAGTCACTGTTCCAGAGTGCCAGAAGTGGGGGAGGCTGTGCTTTACCCACGGGTACAGGCAGAACCCCCTCAGACTGTCACTAGTTTTATTTTTCCTTTCCCCCCAGTACATGAGGAGTGCATAAAAAGGCCTGCAAAGCCCAGGGAGCTGGCCCATGAGGTCACCCCTCTGATAGTGTCTTTATTCCACCACACTTTATAAAGGATCACATGGCAGGCCTTGAGGCAAGCTGAAATCTAGTGTGTACACAGACTTTCTAGGCTAAAAACGTTTAGGAACAGCAGCTCTGGAGAGCAGGAGGTTATACCTGTGCTCTGCCTGACAAATGTCTCACCTAACCTGTGCCTGTAGAGAGTGACAGGGTTTGCATAACCCCTGTTAGGTTCCTCTTCTGTTATAATTGCCTTTTGATGTATAGAATTTATCCCAATCTAAGCCCTTTTCACTGAAAATTAGGCCAATTTTGTCTTGTCGTCTCCCCAGCAGACACAGAAAAATCATTCATCAAGCTCCCTCTTAGTAAGTGTTTTACATTAAGACAATTCATTTTCTGTCCTCTCCTGTTCTCTTTTCTACATTAAAAAGAGAAAAGCTGAATCTGTGAATTTCCCTGCGTTTTTCCCGAAGCCTTGAGTGCTCTTGGTAATTTCCTTGAAACTCCCTGTTCTGATCTGCTGCTCTGATGGGCTGTGCCTAGAAACCAAAAGGATAAACTTCTCTCTCCAAACCTTCAGGCTGCCTGGTCAGTGATTTAAACAAGAATCTCACGAGTGTCTCATGTGTGGGGGATCCATGAGCACAGGGTCCCCTTCTGGCCACTGCACTGGAGCACTGGGGGGGAACAAAGCTCCCAAAAGGACATTTTTGCTCAGGATCAGTCAGGGAATGTTGTTGTTTTCTATCCCAGCTGGTTTTGCTCCTGACATTCAGGAGCCAGTGGGAGGCTCTGTGTCCTGTGCGCTGTGGAGATGTTCTACACCATCAATAAGTGATGAAGTTCACAGTACTTAAATGATTAAATTTCCAGCCATGATAGCAGGTTCCTGCTCTTGCAGTTATTATTCCACTGAGTAGTTACATGTCAACAAATGCTGAAATAAATATTTTAAAGCATGTTTTTTCATAATTGTTGTGACCCCTATTTTGACTGACAGTCCTTTATTAACACTGGGGCTGAATAAAAACATTCAATTTTTTGCATTTAGGATATGAATCACTTTTAGTGATGATGGCTTGCTGTAATTCCCAACTGACTGTACTATTCTTTGTGCTCTGACATAATCTGTAAATTAGGGAGATATTTACTTGAAGAGAATAACTTTATCTCTGTAATATACTTAAAATCCCACCAAATAAGATGGAAATTCACTATGGAGATGAGGCCACTTGAGATTGTTGCTTTCTAGACCAATGTTGGTGAAAACCAAAGCCCTTTCCAAACTACAGGCAAAATTTGGCTCCATGCTTAGTCTCGTGCATTGCTGCAGTGATCCTTGAAGTGTACTTATCAGACTTTGAAGTGTCCATACGACTGTGTTTTTGAAAGATGCTTCATAAATGACAAATGCAAAAAAAAAAAGACTCAATTTTGAAGACCTTTGAGCTGAAGTCTTGAAAGTTAGAGGAAGTGTTTTTTCTGGCTTTGTCCCAGTTCTATCAAATAGTTTAAATAAAAATCTCTAGCTTGTAGAAGTTGTCCAGCTTTTAATGTTTGAAGAAATTAATTTAAATACAAATTTAATTGCCGAAGAAAAATGTTACCAATTATGTAAAGGAGAGGCAAATTAAATAGCACTTATTTTTTATGCAGGAAAGAAACTTACTCTGGTATTTTGCAATAATTTAATCTGCGAGAGCTGCTTTGAAGTAGCACAGAACCCAGTGGGGATAAAGTTGAACCTGGATCCAGGCAGGGATCTGGGCTGGCCAAGGTGCTGAGGAGGCTCCACACTCTGCCCTCAGCAGGAAGGGTTCCTGTCCCTCCAGGCCTGCCCTGAGTTACCCCCCTCCCTTTGCTTTGCTGGTTTTCCTATTTGCTCAAGCTCTGTGTACACCTTAAAACAACCAACAGCAAAGAAAGTGTCTCACATTCAGGGACTGAATAAGAGTTAAATCCCTGTGGGTGGCCAAGCCCTGCTGTTGAACATTTAGGCTGGATCTTCTGCTGCCAGGGGATTGTTTCACCTTTTTGTTCCTGGAGAATCCAGGAGATTCCCAGTTGGGTCTTGCTGGTCCCCTGTCCTTAAAATGAATCTTGATTTTTGCAGTGCCTGTGGAGGTCCCTGCCAGGCTGTGCAGTTCCCTTGGCTGTGCTTGTCTGGGGCTCTTTGCAGGCTGAGCTCTGAGTCTGGATCAGGAGCAAAGTGAGTAAATCTCTAAATGAAAATAATCCTGCATTTAAATTTTGGTTCTGTGGATTTGATTTTGAGTTTTAGCATTGCTGTCTGAGTAGTCACACTGAATTTGTGACTCCTGCCCATTGTCCTCCCAACCCTCTGATTTATTTCCAATACCATCAGCCCAGTTTCTCTAATTCACTTTATTATCTTGGCAGTGTTCTTAACCAGTGTCAGCCAAAGCAGTGCTTTTCTGTTCCTGGTTTCTTCTTCTGTAAATTGCAAGATGGATAACTTCCCCTTTGCTGATCATTTCTCCAGTTTATGATAGACAATACCCCTGGTAGTATCTTAAGCAGAAGAGGAATCTGGTTTGCAGTCTGCATCAAGCCACATCTTGTTTATTTATTGAGTTCATTTTAATCTCTGGATCTCTGATCATAAATTGCAATGCAGTTTTTTCTTTCTCTAAATTGAGGCAATTGTGTGGTTGGATTTATGGGGAGATTTAGTTAGATGGAAATTTTAGTTTGTTTTGTTGGTTGGTTCTGAAAGCTGGAGAACTGTGGATAAAGAAATTAATACAATTTTTTTCTGCATGTGAGGATTGCTAGGATGTCTAGTCTCTTGTGGAGAAGTAGAATTCACAAGTCTGGGGGTGAGTTTGCACACTGCAGAGATGTAAGATAATAAAGGTTGAGACTGAATATGTTTCTGAACACTTTTTGAAATATTATGATGTACATCCTGCTTCTTTTAGCAACAGAAAATTTACCACAGTGAAACAAAGGAATATTGAGATAATATAACACCAAGATTTTATGATCAGAGTTTGTATACACCCATTACGTACTGTGTTTTCAGCTAAGTCTGCTGATACCAACTAGATATAAAATAGAAGATGGATTTGGGTAAGGGAGGATATTTTTTACAAAGTCCTGTCTGATATCAGGAGGATTTAAAATATTTTTTGCCTTTGCCTCACAGCAAAACTCCCCCCCTCAGGAAGTGAGCTGGCAGTTCCATGTGACCAGGTGTTTTCCTCTGTTGCCATTTTCGGCTGTGCTGCTGCCACTGCCTTTGGACAAACTGTGTCATGGCAATGGTGAATTGAAATTTATTTACTGCAAGAGTCCTTATTGAGTTTACAGTGCACCAGAGCAGGCTAAAAGCCTGCACCAGTTGCAGTGACTGAGATGAAGGGCAGTAACTTACAGAGCTTTTGTAATCCAATTGTACTTTAGTTGTGTGTTTTTACAATCTTCTTCCCAGGCAATATATTTAACAGCCTCTGGAATTTATGATGCATTCCAATAGTGTATCACAAAGTTTTAGAAAAGAGTTTTGCTAAAGCTATCCTTTTTCTCAAAGTTGCTGTTTTTTCCCTCCTGCCTATGGCTCTCTGCCATTTTGACTGCTGCAGTTTTTATGTCAGACAGGGATGACTTGTACCCCTTAGAGCTTGTGGCTGGGAATGCATTGAGGTTCAAGATTCCTGTCATATATATATGCTAATATTTTAATCAGATGAATTCTCTCCTCCCTCGTTTTGCCTAATGAATGTTGACCTTTCTCTCTGCTCCCTATCTAGTAATATATTTAGATGGGAAGTATAAATCTTCTTAGCAAATTAATTTCTTATGTATGTTTGCTATACGATGTATCTCCATTTCAGTATGAAGAAATGTTTTGTTTTAAACAGAAAAACAAATTCTACAGCATCTTTCTTTGCCCTTTTTAAACGCACAGGTTTAGTTACTGCAGCATGGTAGGATAATGTACAGCCAGTGTGCTGTACCATGAAGGCTTGAAGTACAGAATGTGGTAGATCAATTATTTGAAAGTATACTTAGCTAAAAAATCTTATTTGATGCTTGGAGTCAAAGGTTTGCATTCTGTTCAAGTGCAGATTCTCTGCTCTGCATCTCCCATTTCTCTGACTGTTCACTAGAAAAATGTGTTCTTGTGCTAAGGTGTGCCTGTCTTTTTGGCTTTGGCTCTCCCCCAGCCCAAACCTTCAGCAATCCCATACAGCCCTTCATGAAGGGGCAGAAACACCCCTCTGTAATGTCTCTATGCATGGACTACAATCTTAGGTTCACTCTCTTCCACCCTGATTGTGTTATTGCCAGCTGAATGAAATGACACACTGAAAGTATTAATTGTCATCTTCAGGATGAAAATGACACCAGTAACTTACAAAGATCTGATGGAGCACCAGCAGTAAATATTTAGGTCTTTCTAGAGAGTTCTTTTTAAAAAATCAGGGTAGCGTTTATCATGCAAGCCATGTATTTATTAAAGGCTGGGTTATTCCCAAGATTTTGCTTTAAGGCATTTGTTAAATGTGACACGGGTTGAAGGAGAATTGTCAGTGTGTGCTCTACAGGTGCCTGCTGGGCTGAGTGTCCTGGCAGAAAGAACCAGTGTGTGGAACAGAGCTTGAGCATCATTTATTAAGCCAACTCTCAATGCTGTGTCACTGGAAAAGAGGGCAGGCTTGAGATGTAATATTTGCAATAAACATTTTAACTGTATCACCTATGTGTATGAATGTTTTATAGTTTGGATGTCTGATGGTGAGGGTATCATTGTTAGCATTAGAAGACTGGACCCTACTCTTGTCCCTGCAGAATACCTATAGATGCTAAAAGTAGTTCTGACCAGAAGTTCTGCAGTGAAATGCTTTGAACATTATGTCACAGATGGAAATAGGCCAAAGAAAAATCAAGGCTGTGTATTTTGGGTTTTAAGAGTAAGGTGAAGCAGCCGTGAACAGAAGCTCCTTTAAACAAAGACTGACACAATCCTGTAAAATTACCTTTACCTGGAGCAGTGATCAGCTAATCCAGGAAAACCTGTGATTCTGTGGAGTGACTTAATGGACTTCATGGAATGAGCAAGGATGAAATTACAGATATTACAGATTAATTAGTTTGCTATATATATATATATATGTCATCTTGTTCTAGAAGGATGTTTTCTATTATTTCCAGCATAAGATTTGGAATTATTCAACAGTTTTAAAAATCAGTGCATGGAGCATTTTGGAAAGGATGCAATGTCTTTTATATTAAGCTGAGTCTGTGATCCTGGAGAGAAGGTGGTAATGAATGGATGAACAGCCTGAGTGGACATCCTGGGGGTGTGAAGAAAGTAAAAAAGTGAGATATCTACTGGAGATACTTTTAGAAGTGGCTAAATCACACCAAAACACACAAAATCATGGAATATGCTGAGTTGGAAGTGACTCAGCAAGATTGCCCAGCCCCTGTCCCTGCCCAGACCCCCAACAATCCCCCCTGGGCATCCCTGGTGTCCAAAGGCTCCTGGAGCTCTGGCGGCCTCGGGGCCGNGAATTATTCAACAGTTTTAAAAATCAGTGCGTGGAACATTTTGGAAAGGATGCAATGTCTTTTATATTAAGCTGAGTCTGTGATCCTGGAGAGAAGGTGGTAATGAATGGATGAACAGCCCGAGTGGACATCCTGGGGGTATGAAGAAAGTAAAAATGTGAGATATCTACTGGAGATACTTTTAGAAGTGGCTAAATCACACCAAAACACACAAAATGATGGAATATGCTGAGTTGGATGTGACTCAGCAAGATTGCCCAGCCCCTGTCCCTGCCCAGACCCCCAACAATCCCCCCTGGGCATCCTTGGTGTCCAAAGGCTCCTGGAGCTCTGGCAGCCTCGGGGCCGTGCCCATTCCCTGGAGAGCCTGGGCAGTGCCAGCACCCTCTGGGGAAGAACTTTTACCTGAGATCCAACCTAAACCTCCCCTGGCAGAGCTCCAGCCCTTCCCTGGGCTCCTGTCCCTGGTCAGGTGAGGGAGGAGATCAGAGCTGCCCCTTTGTGAGGATGTTGAAGACCCCAACGAGGTCTGACCTCAGTCTCCTCCAGGCTGAACACACCACGTGCCCTGAGCTGCTGCTCATTGAGGGCTTCCCCTCCAGACCCTTCCCCATCCTCGTGGCCTCCTTTGGATAGTCTCTAATAAATTAATGCTTTTTTTATATTGTGATGTCCAGAACTGCACAGAGTACTCAAGTATTCATTAAATGAGTTACATACTGGTATTTCTGCTTGGAAGGATGGAGTTCAAGCTGTTTGATTCATATGGCATAATAGAGATCTTTTATGTTAAGCTAAGTATTATATCATATATTATAAGCATGAATATTTTATGTCTTGGATGTCTGATGGTGAGGGTATCAGTGTTAGGATTAAAAGACTTGACCCTACCCTTGCCCCTGCAGAGCCCCTGTAGATGCTAAAAGTAGTTCTGACCAGAAGTTCTGCAGTGAAATTCTTTGAAAATTATGCCAAAGGGGGAAACAGGCCAAAGAAAAATCAAGAACAAAAAAATTTGCTCTTTTACTCATCAAAAAGAATGTAATGTGCCAGGAAAAAAGCAAAACCAAAAAAACCCCAAACAACAAACCACAAAACATTTTGACTTTACCAGTAATGTCTTATAACTCCCCAAAAATCTTGATTTTTTTAATGTTGTCAGTCAAGAGGCACTGGTTCTAGGGACACTATAACTGATAATATATAGTTATCAGTGGGTGAGTGCACATCTGTGTGTGTGCAAAGGCATCTCCTGTCCTGAAAGCAAGCATTTCTGATGGAGTGTCTGACTAGGTTGGCACTAACAGACAGGAGCTGTGTAAACATATTTCTTGCCAAAGCAATTGTGATTAGAGCCCCCAAGTAATGAAAATTTCAAATAAGGGATTAGAGATTCCAGAATAACTTTAAATTAGAAATAAAGTTGGCCAAGTTAGTGGCAGCACTGTCAAGAGCAGCCATCTTCAAAATTGCGAGCAACAAAATGGTTTTGCAGATTTTACAAATAAATAAGGAGTAAGAATATAAAACATAATCTATCTCCTGTAGTTTTATGGTCAGTTAACAAGACTGCCAGTCAGTTAAAAGAAACAGAAGGGAGATAAGCAGCTATTTGCTGATAGTGTGATAGCTGCACATGTAGTTTCTCTTTTTTGAAGCTACAAACCAATCATTCCAAAGATTGTGGGGAGCTAACTAAAGAGGAGCTTGCCACAGATCCTTTTAAATGGGATATTATCAGCAATTACTAATGATGTTCTTCAGAACGAGTCCTGGCTTAACCCTGCACATTCTGTGGATTAATGAGGTGTGGAAGGAGCAGACCTGCGCTGAAGCTCGTGGGTGGTGTGAGGGCAGTGAGGGGCTGCTAACACTGGAGGCTGCAAAATCACATATAGAACTAATAGCACAGCCTGGCTATTTTTGCACCTTTGGGGTCAAAAATAACTTCATGCTGTGATTGCAAGTGTTTTGGGAGTGCTGGAGGAGCAGCAGGTGTGGTGGGCTGGGACCCAGGGTGGGCTGGGCAGCGATGCTTTAGCAGCAACACAGAGGAGCTGGGATAGATCAGCTGGGCAGAAAAATGGAGCTGTGGAAAAGACTGTTCCAAATTAGGAGTTTTTTTGAGATTAGAAACCAAGGGCTTTGTTAGAGGTTTTGGATTCTGTGAGAAGATACACATAAAGGGTTTGAAAAGGGAGCAGATTGCAATGTCTTTGCAGCAAGGTAAATTATATTAAACTATATTAATAACATACTGCAGACCCACTGTTGATCATCTGCAGAGGTGGAAGATGTGGTTTTCCCTTGGTGACTTTTTCTGCTGCTAAATTAGTTTTTTAAGCCTCTTGAGCTCCAGACTCCTCTGTGTTCTCCCAGCCAGGGCATCCATTAAAGGGTTTCCCAAGCCCGGGTACCTTGATCAGGTTGCTGTTACCTGTGCCACACTCCTCTCTGTGGGTTTACATTGCTGAATTATCAATACATTTCCTTCTTGTTGAAGCAGTGCTCTGAGTTACTCCACCCTGAGTCAGTCCAGTTCCTTTTCCCCCTAAATCTCACCCCCTGCCAGAGGCTTTTGTTTCCTTCAGGCTCACGTGTGCCCTGCCTGAGCTGTGATACTGCTTGGTGGGTGCCTATGGGAGGATTTTTTATTTATCACCAGGGTATCAGAGCTGGAAATGTCTCATATATTGCAGATTTCTTTTCTGTGTGGTAGAAAGCATATAATTCTAATTTTCAAAGTTACTACATGAGGCTACTTTGTGTTAATTTGCCATTGAATTGCCATGCTTCTAGCTAGGAGCTTTAGGAAGCACAGACTTCAGTATTAAATAACAACCTATTCAGTCTACTCTGACACCAGCTCCCCATGCTGCACAATGTTCATTTATTTTTAAGCTACAATTTTGGCTGTATTTGTAATAGAGAACAATGCTGCGATTGCACAAAGGAATGTCGCAAGCAGGAGGGATCAAAGTGGCTGCCTATCACACCTTCAGAAAAAGGTAAAGGCTTGACTTGAAAGGTGCCAAAACTAAAAGGATAGAATTGGGCATTGTAGTCTGAAAAGCACCTGCATCTGTAATTCTTTCCTTTTCCTTTCAGGAGAGCCTTAAATGGCTGAAAATTCTAGTAAATTAATTTTATTCTGTTATCTCAAGGTACCTATGGTACTCTAGAAAGACTCTAAACAGGAGTTTGTGTTTGCTTGGCATTTAGTTGGAAAAAAAACTATCACAGAGAGAAGGTGGTCACATGGCCAGCAACAACCATAATACAAGATTTTCTGGAGTTAATTTCCCATTATACGGATATTTTTCTCTTCTCTTTATTATCCACTCAGAAGCTATTAAAAGTCCTAATGAAATGACAATTAATACAGCATGTTTGGATTTACATTGGCAAAAATTTCACTGAAGCTGTGGAAAACACTAATTAGGCTGCTGTGGTGGCAGCTTGTGCCAGTCTCTGCTGCTCTGCTGGAGTGTCCCTGGCAGTGCTGCTGACAGAGCTCCCTGTGCTCTGGATCTATTCCCTGCAAAGGACCTTGGCTATTGCTGTGCCCTTTGCCAGGCATCATATGGACTCTGAACTCCTGTCTCTGCTGCAAGGAAAGGGCTGTAAAAACCCATCACTTTGCTCTTTTAAAACTTGTTTTGGAAAAAGAAATAATTGCTGCAAAGAACAGCCCAGAGTTTTGAGGATGATAGCTTAGGCAACCTTGCTGGGTGGTTTTGTTTGTTTGTTTGTTTGGTGAATTTTAAGAATCTTTGTCATGAAATTTCATTAACTGGGGTGATGGTCCATGCATTTATTTTCGTGGCCACCAAATGAGCAAAAGAACTGTCTCTTACAGACAGCAGTCCAGGTTGATGCTGCCTGGGCAGGCTTCCCCTGCTCAGGTGCAGTCTGCTACCAAGTCTGAAAATCTGGCTTCTTCAGTGGCAATAAAACTTCCCAAAAAATGACTGATTGACAGAAAAGTCTCTGGATTCTTAATGTGAAACTTCAGAGAAAAGAAAAGAGTCATAAGTGAAAACAATTCTCTTCCAGCTTCATATTCACCATGACACCTCCAATATTTAGGTAGGGGTGGGCACACACAAATTTCTCCATCAGTGTTAAAACCCTTGCAGTAAAAACTGCACATTTGGTGCCAGTGGGACGACTTGCAGAGCCTGTAGATCCCTGCAGCTGCTGAAAGGTCAATGAATATACAAGGTGAAGGGCGTGGGAAATAGTCAAAATAAAATGAAACATGTTAGTGAATTTTACATGTTTTCCTGAATGCTGATGAATTTGACAGTGTCTGTTGCACGTATTTTATTAATGTGTTCAACCAGACAAACTGAAAAATAGATGTCATGAAATGAGATACATCACAAATGCCTGTCTGATATCTCAGATCTGTGGAACAAACTAAAATAATGCAGTCAGTGTCTTCTGAGCTTGGTCTGGCTTATTCCAGTGTAATGAGGATGCAGAGCCCTCAGCTCAGAGCAGCGTCCTGCTCTGCTCAGCCCCTGCCTGGGTTTCATGGCAGTGCCTATAGTGTGGTAGGTGCTGCACCAAGAGCCTTCTATGCTGGGACTGGCAGGATGCAAAAAAAAGAAAAGTGGATTTAGGAGCTCTTATTTAGCAAGATTATCTCTGGGAAACTTCTGTTTGCACCCAGCTTTGCTTGCTTGTGTCATAAGGAAGTCTTGAAGGCTTGGCTGCTCTCTGGGGGCAGCTCTCAGCTTTGGTAAAGGCACACAAAAGAAATGGACCCTTTCTGAAGAAATATAAGAGGGGGAGCATCATTTTATTTTGGATTTGGCAGCTCCAGTTGCTATCCAAAATTATGAACTATTTTTCTAGAGATTGTGCATCCACCACTGCTGCCAGCTTTGGGTGATGGGTTTTTTTCAGCTCCCCAAGTGCTCTAACAACACGTTATGAACACCACAAGCCACAAGAAAACCTTCAAATGGTATTTGCACCCTATTAGCCACCAGGGACTCCACACTCTACATTAGTTTTGCTGCCTGGGGAAATACTTGTTATTTAATTTCTGGTTGGTTGATTTGTTTTTTTCATTTTAAAGGATAGAATCTATTTTGAACGTAAATGTCTAAAAACTTAGGATAACAGTTCACAAATTTGTAAAGGGCTAAAACCTTTTCCAATCTTAATCAATGATCATAGTCTCTGACTTTTTATATTCTGTACCATGAAGCTTGAAATAGGTGACACTGTACTTTGTCACCTCTAGAAATGTCATTTGATATTGAGGAGTTTTCAGCTGACCTCATCTCTTTGCTGCAGGCTTGGTACATGATATTTCCTCATATTATTTTAAGATTAAATATAATTGATAAGCGATTTCCTTGTACAGTCTAAGAAAGGGAGCTTGTCAGATATATGTGGGAAGGGCCCCACATGCAGTGGTTAGAGTGAACCAGAACCACTCTGTGCAGTTGTGGTTGTGTCATTGCTGTGCCTTTGATGGGTTTATCCCCGCTTGCCTTCCTTTCTTGGAGCAGTTCGTGGCCAACACAGGACACTTCTCATCCAGTAGCTGCCTATTGTGCAGATTTATCTCTGCAGCCATGGCTGGGAACGTTTTTATTGGTTGCTGTCAGAAAGACTCACACAGTATCCATCCTTGGATAGCCTCGGTAAGTGGGAACATTTCCCTAGCATAATAGTAATAAACTACTGTTTGAGGATTTATGATGAACATAAGTTCTGTGTCAGTTTTCCATCAGAGCATGAAGCTATCAGGGTAGGAGGAAATGCCATCACGTGAGGCAGTGTTTTGATGGCATCCACAGGCAGGCACACAGCAGTCTCTTCCTCCAGTGGAACCGTGCACAATTACACTGTTGACTTATTTCAGATATAAATTGTGACACATGCTTTAAAGCAAGTTTCATAACAAAGGGAAAAAACGTGCTGTGCCAGTGACAGCTGCTGAAAATTGCAGTGTCAGCCTTGGGGCTGCCGGGCTCCAGGGTCCTGCCCAGCTCTGTCATTCCTCTGGAAGTGTGTTTGGTACAGCAACAGAGACTGTTGTGTCTAAGTTGTTATGCAGGGATTGAGGTCCAGCACAAGAACATCTCATGCCCTTCTCAACCCCTGGAGAACTCTCAACACAGCATGGCTTAGTCAGCTGATACCACGTTAATGATCCAATGGAATTGAATGCAGATAACCAGAAAGGAGGACAGACTGGTTTCAGGAGTTTCAGGGTCAGAACTTCCAGATCTATTTCTACTTTTCCAGGCATTTCCTTTGTGATGCAGTCAACAGTGTTCAGTTTAATGAAGCTTCCTGAAAAGACAATATGCAATAGAGCAAAGGTGTTCCTTTAGTTCCAACACCCCCTGTCACAGGCAGGGTCCCATCCAACCTGGCCTTGGACACTTCCAGGGATGTGGCAGCCACAGCTGCTCTGGCAACCTATGCTGGGCCTCCACCCTCAGAGTACAGAATTTCTTCCATACAGGTGAAATAAATCTCCCCTCTTTTAATTTAAAAACACTCCCTTTGGTCCCATCACTATGTACCCATTTAAAAAGTCCCTCTCTCTATTTTTATAAGCCCCCTTTCAGCACTGGACAGTGGCAATGAGGTGTTCCTGGAGCCTCCTTTTCTCCAGGCTGGACCAGCCCAGCTCTCCCAGCCTGGCTCCACAGCAAAGATGCTCCAGCCCCCTGATGATGTTGGTGGCCTGCTCTGGACCTGCCCCAACAGGTCCATGCTGTGGGAAATATTAAAGGTAAGGAGGCTGTCAGAAAGCTGTGAAAGCAGGCCCCAGAAACAGAAAGAGCAGAAGGATTTAGAATTAGCTGCAACTGCAAAGCTTGAAAGTAGGAAAAGTTACGATAGTAACGATAGTTACGATAGCAAGCAAGGACATATAACAATAGTCTGAGTTTTAGGTTTGGCCAGGACAGACCTTAAGGCTGCAAAAAAATATGCCCAGCAAGATAGTAGAAGGAATAATGGAATATTGTGTATTGTTAATAGAAAGCATCCAAGCAAGCATTGTTTGAAGCAGGTGTAGGTGTGCTTTTAGTGACTGGCTAGAACAATTGTCTGTAAGCTTTAGCAATATGCTATTGGCTGGAAAACCTTTAAAATGCCCTGCAACAAAGAAATCTTTGGCTGCTGCTGACAGATGTGAGCTGTTGGCATCTTTCAATTGTCTCGACCTGTTATGAGGCTGATGCTACAATAAAAGCTGGAGGAAAGTCTCCCAGGGGCTCCACCCCCTTCATGCACAAACCTCCAACACAAATGCCTGTGTGGTGCTGCAGGCCCCAGACCTGTCCCCAGCCCTGCAGATGGGGCCTTGTGTGGGCAGAGCAGAGTGGGAGAATCATGCCAGTCTTTTTAGATGTTCACATATTGCAACTGAAGAAAACCAAAGTTTTTCCCTCCCTGAAGTTCACATGCAGTAGAGAGACTTTGTTCAGCGGGTGTTAAAAGTGCCAGTGACAGGCTGAGGTCTGTCAGGCTTCATTTGGAAAGTGCCCATGGTCGTGATTAGAGAGCAGAGCACTCAGAAAATATGTTGTGGGGTTATTAGAAGGGACTTACTTTCAGTGTCAGCTCTTGAGGGTAAAGCCAAGTGACAGACTAAAAGCATTCAAAGCAGCTCGTGGTTAATTCCACCTGCCAGTAACAGCTTCTTCATTACAAGGAAAAGGAGGGAAGGAAATACAAAGAAAGCCTCATATAATATCCCTATGAGTTTTCAAGCTTGTTTTCTGTCAAATATAATTGCAGTTATCAGTTTCCATTTATAATTTTGTAATTCACTTAGTGAATGTAATTCCTGGGGTTTTTTTCAGGAATTCTGATAGAAGACTTAATTTTATATATTTTGGCCCAATTTTAAAAAGGCATTTTGATGCCTGATCCTTTTAAGGGATTTTGCATTTATGATGTTTGACAATAGCTGCACATGATTGAACCAGACATGCTGTGGGTAAGAAGAGCTTGTGCAAGAGGGATGGGAGCCTCAGGAAACAGCCTGGGAACAGAGGGTAAGACAGTGCTCCAGTAGGCACTTATCTGGCATCTATTTCATTGTCTTTCTTGGCAATCTCTGAATTTATCGGAAATTCTCTCATCCTGCCAATTACATTTTGTGTCCAGTACTTGTGACTGACAAAAGCTGGTAAGAATTGCAATTCTTTGTATTATTTCTGTTACTTTTGATGCTAGGAAAGTTCAAAGCTTTGAATGAGTTCTGACTGTACTTTGTCTTCCTTGGAAATTCATGAAAAATATTGGCATTCTTTAGCCCACAGACTGAAATTTGATGTGCTCCTGGCACAGCTCAGGTAGATCCCTGACCTCTGAGATGAGGAAGAGCAGTTTTTCAAGCGTTTGGAGACCAACAGGGCAGGGGAGGGCAGCTTTTGCCTTGGTTGTTGCATCATGCTGTCCTTGGCACAGTGGTCATTACAGAATCATAGAATCGTTAAGGTTCATAGCAAGGAGGGGAATATTACTCTATCTCCTGTTTAGGTTTGGTTTTTCTCTTGGCAAGGGAAAGGCTCGAACTGAAACGTAGCAATTTGATTGTTTGTCCATTTCACAAAGAATTGTTCCTAATATTTATTTTTAGCAAGAACATTTAAAGTAGTCATATGCCATACCTGAAAGAAAAGTCTCAGAAATTTTGAGTATTACAGATATCTTAATTCAGACAGTTTTCACTTTCTGTCTCTAAGAAAGGAGCTACTTGAGGTGACTGCTGATTCTGGGACTTGGAAGAAAACTTGAAAGTGCTGCCTCTCGGGCAAACTGGACAGAACAAATCTGATTTACAGACTCGTGCTGGATTTCTGAAAGCACTTAAGTAGTTTAAGACCACAAGTACCATTGACCTTAAAGTCAATAAGATATTCTGAGAATCCAGTCAGTTATTTTGTAACATGTAAATTCTCCTGCAGCAAAGGCAAGCAAAAACTGCAGTTACTGACTGCCCCCACCAAATCCCATCCTCACCTTCAGCTGGATCTCCTCACACAGAATCATTGGAGGTTGTGCCTTTAGCAGTACCATGGGGCACCAGGGAAAGGTCTGTTCCAGCAGGTTTAAAATCTTAAAAGGAAGTATCTAGAACACAAAAGTTTCAGCACGGGCATGGGGATTTGGAGGAGAATCTATATTGGTTATTTATAGACTGGGGTTGTATTGCTTCTTGCCTCTGGATATTTCTGTGCTGTACTGCTCTCAAAGACACAAGATACCAACAGAGTTATTTATGAGTTGTGCTGAGTTTTATTGCAGTTTTTTGTGAGGGCTTGTTTTGTCTCTCTTTGGGCAGCCAATTTAGGTATTTTCAGTGGGCTTTCCACATATCCAAGGAAGAAGGAAGGGAAATATTGCAAGGTGTGAACCTTCCTTTGGATTCACAGTATAACAAAGCACAGCAACA
Source organism: Cyanoderma ruficeps (assembly GCA_008694505.1). Lineage (NCBI taxonomy): Eukaryota > Metazoa > Chordata > Aves > Passeriformes > Timaliidae > Cyanoderma > Cyanoderma ruficeps. Next base: position 656,564 of record VZDJ01000868.1, on the reverse strand, counting down.
ACAACAGAGTCATGGGTCATCTTTTAGTAGTGGAATTATGGTTTTATCCTAAGTAGAGACTTAGGGTGAGCACTAACAAAAACATATTCCTGGGTAATAACAAGAGTGCTGAAAGGCAAGCTGCCCTTTGAATCTCTTGCAGCAGATTCAGGGTTTATAATTGCACGATGCTGATGCAGTTTCTACTCATTTTGATGTTATACCAAGTGGAGGAAGAGAAAATTCACTGTCCCAGGATACTTGGGCTTTTGTTGTGTTTAATTCTTATTGGAAATGTAGCTGGAATAGGTGGTGTATTTTCTGTCCCTGGACTGCCTTTCCTTCCCTGCTATCATGCTTGAAAAATGCAGGAAGTGTCAGAGCAGGACCATTGCATCTGTGCTGCTGTGCTTTGACAGCTTCTCCATTTCTGCCCATGAATTCTTGCATGTGCACTGTAAACACGGATATTTAAGTTTACATTTTGCTCTTATTTCACAATATTATTTATTTATAAGATAAAATAAAAATTAATGCGTTAGGTCTCTGTAGCATGCTTCCACACTACCCAGCGGAATTTCAACTGAAGCAGTAGAAAACTTGATGAGGAGAGCATTTTCCTCCAAACCCATTACAGCCTTTCCAGAAGGGGCTAAAATTAAGATTGGAAAGGTGCCTCTTCTTTCTCCCTTTCCTAACAAGAAACCTGATTTTGCTCCCAGTCTAACAAACCCATCTAATCTTTGTGAGTCTACCAGCTCTCATTTTTCTTTTTCTAGTCCTATAGTATTTTCTGCTCTTTGCTGAAATGATTGTCCAGAGGAGGTAATGAGTTTTGTGGGAGCAGGAGGCTGGTCAGACACTCAGTAATGACAGCTCTGCTGCACCTGCAGAGGCACGGGGGAGCTGTGGGCCTGCAGGGGGCTGGGGAAATGGGTGTGCTCAGCTCTGAAGGCTCTCCCGAGCACAGCACAGAGCAGGAAATGCATCTGCTGGTGCTGGGAAGGTTAACACCCCCCTGGGGTGACTGCTCTGTCCTGTGGCTCCCTAACACCAAATGTAGCAAGAGCCTGGATGTGTGTGTAGCTCTGTGCCCTCAGTATCTGTATGCACACGTCCTCTGGCAATAGCACTCCGTGCTGCTGCTTCCACAGGGAGAACTCCGTGCTCAGTGACACTGTTTTGGCTCCCATAAATTTGTCCACTTGCTGGAAAGAGTTGAGGCTGAAGACACCAGTGGCTGATCTTGAATCAGTGCTTATTTGTGCCTTATTACATTGGAGAGTTTATTCAGGACCAGGTCATCCTTCTGAAAACATTACCTTCTGCTCTGCCAAGGGCACTGCTGGCTGCAGTTACCTGCACCCTGGGACATGTTTCCAAACCAGGGAGGTCCTTGGAAGGTTTCCTTCAGCCTCTGGCCTTGTCTCCAACACAGACATATACCAAATACATATATTATATTTCTATATAATAAATAACTGTTGCTATTCTCAATGCAAAGCAGGTGGGCTCTTTGGGGCAGCACCTGAGCATTGTGCAGTGTTCAGGCCATTGCACTAAAGGGACAGCACATGGGCCACTGGGCTTTGCTCTTTCTCCTGAGCATGCTGCATTGTTTATGGTCTTTTATCACAAAATCTTAGAAAGTATCCCTGGCAAAGAGAGAGCCTTTGTGTCCCCAGGGGCTTGGTCTTTGAGGTTATTCCCCCTCCCCCTGGGTTTTCCTCTGGGTGCCCAGAGCTGGGGCTGGCACAAAGGCACGGCCAGTGGGGCTGGGCTGGGCTCAGCCTGCAGAGCCAGGGGGGCTGAGTTTGGGGCAGGACAGCCTCAGGAGGGGCTGCTGCACATCTGTCCTGCCTCTGCCCCACCTGCAGCACAGCTGCTGCTGCACTGACGTGCTGGGGAGATCTTAAAGCTGCTTATGACCTAGCAGGGTGAACGTTTCCAGCCTTGGAAGTTCAAAGTCTTTGCTATTCACCACAAGTCCAGGCCAGTCTCCTAGAGTCATAAATGAGCCTTAATTAGATGGCATAAAATTAGTACGTGAGAATTCTCTTAATTGGGACACCACGGTGGATCCCATTTCCTCCCTTAAAGGAAAAGTAATTTATTCTGTAGAGCTCTGAATGCAGCCTGCTCACATGTGGTAGGAAGAATTCATGACAGATAAGTCTAAAAAGGCAAATTAAAATATCAATTAAATTTATAAAATATTCACTGCATTTAATTTGTTTTGTCTTGCATTTTTTATTCTTTTTGGGAGAGCTTATTTGATAAAAGACAAGAGATGAGAGTTTCATGCACCTTTTGCTCCTCAATACTGACCAAAAGTTGCCATTAAGCAGAATACTTAATATTACTGTCATGCTCAAGTAACAGCTCTTGTCAATTTATGTCATTAAACAGAATTGCTTTCCTTGAGGAAAACCCAATTAAGAGAAGTCTGAGTAACAGTGAGTAGTCTGCTGTGCTCCTGATCATGCAACCCATCCCTTTAATGCCCTAAATCAGGCCAAAGACTTGTATGAAGAAAGCTCAATTTTCCAGGTATGTGGACAATGCGGAAAAAGAAATAATGAATTTTTCATTTTGGATTTATATCTGTTTATTCAGACTTTGAGTTCATATTCTGCCTACCATGCAAGCTAAAATAGGAAGGAATAATGTTCAAATATCTGTTATTAACATGAGATTAATGAAATAGATGTGTAGAAGTCAGTGTCTTGATGTTTCATATAACAATTAATATGGCAATGATTCATGTTTTTATAGGAAATTTGGCAGAAGGGTTGGAAAACCTAAAGGTTTAAGATCAGTGACTAAGATGATTTATCAGTAATGTATTTCTGAGTAACAGAAAGGACCAGTTGCACACAGCCTTACAACAACTTATTTATTTTCACAGTGGAAACTGCCAGATTTTTCTGCCTTCATTTTTTTTTATTTCAAATGTGATTTGATAGGAGAATGGCAGAGTTGATTATGAGTGGGAAATTGACCTTTTGTTCTGAATTTAAAACACATTTCCATCTTCTGCACAAATCTCATGTTTTTTATTACCAAAATCAACATTATCTCTCAACAACAGAAAGGGCAAATGTGATTAAACAGCCACTCACTTGGAACAAGTGGTGTCTTGATTCATTTAATTTAGAACATCCAAAGCTGTCAGTGCCTTGCCATCTGCTGAGGGTACCTGCTGCAGTCTGCAGTGCCCTCACAGCCACTGGTCACACAAGAGAGATCAGGTTCCCTCCTCCAAATGGGAAAGCATTTGTGTGGTTTTCACCTGGATAAAAACTGGGCAACATAAATTGCCTCAGAAGGTGCCCATTAATTGCTCCCCAAATCAAATTTGTAATGCCTCTGAGTTAATTTATCAATGCCATGGTAAAAGGAGTTGTGGCATCCAAAATTGACTGTGCGTGCCCAAATGAAGATCTCTTCATTATGTGAGTATTTCTGAGAGATGTGGATCCCAGCTGCCTGGTCACTGTTCCTCAAAGTGTTTCTGAGTGGGCACAGATTCAAGGTAATGCTAGAGGATGAAGTTTAATATTTTTTGTGACAGGGGATGCAGTTTTGATGGGGCAGAAGAGACTTGGGCTGCTCCCCTTCCCCCACCACTGCAGTGGCTGGTTGGAGAGGCAGGTGCTTTATGACAAGGGAAGGTGTTGAAATTTGCTCTCTCAGCTGCATCTTTTATGGAAAAAATATCAGTTCCCAGTTTCACCAGCTTGGTGCCCTTCATGGCCATTGGGAAAGCTTTTGAGATTTCTGCAGTCCAGTATCTACCTTAATTTGCATTCTACTTGGAATTAAAACCAGTCTTTCCTAAAGAAGTCTGAATTGGTAAAATCAGGGCCAGTAATACAACAATTAGTTGGAAGCTCTTTGAAATAACCTGTGGAAGAAAGGCAAGAATACATTACCCTTAAATGGGACATATAATGCCAGAGACTCTGATAAAATTAAAGTAAAACATAAAATATAGCCAACAAAATGATGTAACGCTGGTTAATGATTTCTGTTCCATCTATAGCTTGGCATCAAATGCTGCAGATGCACAAAAGCTGGAATAAAGCCCACAAAAGGTAGCAGAAGTCTTTCCTCTGGCTTCAGTTTGCTTTGCAGTAGAAGCTGATTCTTCTGGGGTATCAAGCACACAATCATCCATTCTTTAAAACACCCAGGAGTTTTTTCATCTTGCAGTGTTACAAATCTTGGCAGGTTTAAGATTTTTCTTTGTAAATCTATCTAGTGCAGATTCAAGCATTTTTTCAGATTAAATTTCAAAACTTGGCCTGTGTATGACCATGTAGCATCTTGGGAAAGAAGGAAAATTATTTTAGAAATAGCAAAGAAAGGATACGTGGAGTGCTTTCAGAATCAGCTCAGCTTTTCAGTGTAGGGGTAAAGACTCGTATTTATGGCCCTTTAACCCCACTCCCCAATTCCTTTGCAGAGGTGTGTTGGGTGCCTTTAGATTTGCCACACATAAATTGGCACTGTCAGCATGGAAAATGCATTCCTGTTGGTTTTCACACCTTGCTTTTATACTTCTGTCAAGGGTCAGGAGCTCTGCTTGGGGTCTAATTCTTCCACTCCTCTGGGCTGTGCAGCTGTGGGGAGAGCAGATGTTGGCACTTGGGCACAGTTCAGAGGGATCTGGTGTTTAGAACATTAACAACTTTTGCACTGCTTTTCTACCTTCCAAAATCCTGCCCCAAGGCTCTCTGTTTTCATCTCCCTTGTGGCTGTCCAGAGCTTTCCCACACTGTGAAGTGTCCATGGCTGCAGGGTGGTTGTCTGGAGTGTCCTTGATGAGAGCCACAGATGTTGCTTGCACTCAGGTTTGGCATTATGCCCTGGGAAATATTTCACTTAGGTTAAAATTTTAGCTCTAATTGAGACACTTAATTGCTTGAAAATTCTCAAGTATAAAGAAAAGCTAGTAATGTAGGGGAAAATACCTTTGCTATCCAAGGGATTTGGAAAGAAACTTCTGCAGATAAAATTTGAAGTGAAGGATTTAGTAGATTTGACTTTTCACAGCTTTGAGCCCACTCCTTGGTGGAAGTGATGCCTTAAGTTTTAGCTTTCATGTTTTTCGGATTCTGTGCTGCTTAGGTGTGTGGTTCTGAGTCTCTTATTCAGTGTTAGTAAGTTTTCTTCACAGGGTAGATAGACAAAACAAATCCTTTTCCTGCTGGAGACCAAGGACAACTTTCAGGACAGAAGCACAAACAAGGGTGGCTGAAGGCAGGAACAAGAAGGATGGGACCTCACAACCTGAAGCTGGAACTGGACAATTAAACCCCAATATGCAAATGGACCAAAACTCAAAAATGTAATTGGTGATCTGGTGACTGGTCAGCCATTTTGTGACTATTCTCAGTTCACCTTGGATGTAGCCCTGGTCAGGCTCTTGTCCTGCCCAAGGTGTATCCTAAAGGCCTTTTAATAAATATCTGCTTTATTCTCCAGCTCTGTCCAGTCTCTGTTCCAGGTCAGCCTTCCCAAGGCATCAACAGGAACCAGTGATTCCACTTTCCTGTGGCCCAGTTCCCCTGCACAGGATGAGGACAAACTCAGCTCCTCAGACCCAAGGTTAGTCTGCCTGGTTGGTTTGGGCTGTAAATCCTCAGGTTCTCTGTGTCTGTGCACAAATGGACCCAGCCCACAGCCCCTGCTGTCTCTGCTCTCACCTTCCTCTCGTGAGATGAAGAGTGACACATCCTGAAAGCATTGTTTGGGAAAACCACATAGGTTTGCAGTCTAAATCACATTTGACTTGGTAAATGGATCCTCCAAACAAGGTTTTGCTCTCAGGTGCACCCGGTGGCCGTGTGCTCTGTCACTCCCAGGGCCACCTTTTCTTTGGGGTTTTGATTCCAGCTGAGGGTTGGCTTGCAGGAAAATCAGAGCAAAGCAGGGTTGGCCATGGCCTGGAGTTTCTATCTGAGCTACAGTTCCCTGCATTTCCCGTGGTATTCTGTATTTCTGGAGCTGTCCCCATGCAGGTGTTTGCTGTGCAGTGCAGGGGGGGCACAGGAACCTGCCCAAGGAGCATCACTGGGCCGTGCCCTGCAGGCACTCCCCGGTAGCTGATGCTGTTCACTTGACCTTCCAGCACTCTCAGCCACCTTGGCCTCTCCTACCTTAACAAAGCACAGCGCCTGCCAGGCTGGTACAAAAATCTCTCTCCTTCAGAGGGCTGTTTGTTTGCTTAGAAAAGAAAAATAAATAGTAATTTTGATAACTGGTTATAAAATCTTTCCTTAAATAGAAACGTTTGTTCTTATCCTCTCAGTAGAAGTGTCTGGCTAAGAGATTTGGAATCAGTTGATTGATTCATATTATGGGTAAATTTTATCACTTCTAGAGCAGGGAGGAAAGTAATTTCCATTTGTTTTTCAGCACACTGTGAGCCAATTTGCTTTGAGGTTGATCTATAGGCTAAATTGTGGGGAGTCATGCTGTAGACTGTTTTGATGGAGAAGAGTGTGTGAGGAGAGTTAAAATGCTTATCCAAATGTTTAAACTCCTTATTCTCTCATACCCTCAGTGCTGCATCCGACACCTTTATATTTAATCAGTTCTCAGTGTCTCTCCTGCACAATTTTTATCATTTATCAAATCATCAGAAAAAGTTTAAATATCATGTAATTATAGCTCTTTTTCCCAACATCTTTACAAAACATGTGCCCAGATCATAGAATCACAGAAAGGCCTGGGAAGGGACCTTAAACTCACCCTTAAATTCCACCCCCTGCCATGGGCAGGGACACCTCCCACTGTCCCAGGCTGCTCCAAGCCCCAGTGTCCAACCTGGCCTTGGGCACTGCCAGGGGTCCAGGGGCAGCCACAGCTGCTCTGGGCACCCTGTGCCAGGGCCTGCCCACCCTGCCAGGGAACAATTCCTGCCCAAGATCCCATCCAGCCCTGCCCTCTGGCACTGGCAGCCATTCCCTGGGGCCTGGCCCTGCAGCCCTTGGCAATTGTCTCTCTCCATCTTTCCTGCAGCTCCTTCAGGCCCTGCAAGGCCACCCTGAGCTCAGCCCAAAGCTTCTCCTGTCCAGGTGAACAATCCCAGCTGTGCCAGCCTTTCCTCCCAGCAGAGCTGCTCCATCCCTCTGCTCATGCTGGAGCCTCCTCTGGGCTCTCTGCAGCAGGCTGACAGATGTTTGTGCAGATGTTTGTGTGGCAGGGCTGTAGTTTGGCTACTGGGCAGTGTTGCTGTGTGGATGCTCTGCAGTTCAGTGTGGACCTTTCACATCAAATCAAGCTATTCAGTGCTAAGAGTTAGCTTTGCTTTTTAATCATCTTCTTTGAAAACCACTGTTTTCATTTTTGAAAGTGGCCTGGCCTGCATGCCAGGCCTCTTGTCTAGTGTCTGAATTTTCCCCCCAGGAGCAGTGGGATACAGGACTGCACTAAATGAATCCAACAGAGATACCCCCTCTTTACAGCAACCTTCAGAGCACCCTTTCTCCCGACCCCTGCTGCCTGCAATTGCTTCTTCCATAACAAGTGCTTTGCAGAGACTGTTCTCATTTCAGTTTAGTATGCTGACCATGTCAGTTTTTGTTTAAAATGGTCCAAATGTGCTGTTTGCAAGGCAACCACTTTGTTTATAGGTCCTAAATTCAAGTGACAATATCAAGGTAGTAAGGTTTAATAATTGATCATCTTGGTGGGGGGGGGAGCACCCAAAATTAAAAACCTCATAGACTTCCATTCAGTCGGTTTTTTTGCTACCATTTAAAATTAATCACACTGCAAACCTCTTTTTTGTGGGGAAGAAGAAAAAGTTGGAGAGGGGAAAAATTAAAATATTAATCAAAGGCACAGAATTAATTACAAAAAAAAGTAATCAAAGTATATGCAAGATGAGAGCAGGACAAAATGACAATATACAGCTGAGGAAAACCAGCCGGTATTAAAACAGTTTAAAAAAATAATAAAGCTGTATGTACATTATGGTTGTTTTATGTTTGTGCAGCTGCACAGAGCTTTAGTAACAAACCCCAATTTTGTACACGACTGTCCTGGTTATAGCTCTTACAGCATTGCTGAGCTTGGTGGGATGCAGTGCAAAGTCTGTGTGGGGCAGATCCCAAAGAGGACAGTGGGACAGTTGGAATCAGCTGCTTCTGGGGCAGGGAGGAGAGAATCTGACCAATGCCAAGACCTCTCACTGAATCCCCATGAATGAAACAGCAATCTCTTGATTCTTTAATAACCAAATTGCAGCCCCTCTGCTGGGTTTTCCCTTTCTGTGTGCTCCTGAGGGATGCAGTGTGTCAGCTGCCCTTATCTCCCAGGGGTATTTCCCTGGAAAGAAATGCAATGTGCTCCTGTTCAAATGCTTGCCTGGGTGCTGGGATAACAAAGACACCTCACCAACAAAGGAAGTTGAAGCTTTTCATCAACTGCATGTAAAATTCAGAAATAGGAGAGAATAGCCATCTCAGAAATGGCTCACACCATGTAGCTGTTTCTTTATGTCTAAATCATTGCAGTGCAGTCTGTGCTGAGAATATCTAACCTATTTGCATTTCATTTGTTTATTTTGTCGGTATTTCAGAACTAAATCCAGGAAGAGTTCTTTTATTTCAGCATACTAGCTAGCTCTCATACCACTGATAATAAATAATTTTAAAAACTAATTTAGAAAAATAATTATTAAAGCTGTTGTCCTTTATTTGAACATAGAACTTTTATTTGAACAAAGAAGTGAAGTCTTTTGAATGTCACAGACACAGACTTGTAAGTGTTCCTCAACACCAGACTCTAATGCTGATGTCCTTCTTACCAACTCATCAAATGGACTCGTGCAGCCCTTGTGGCTTTGCTGCCATTTCATTTATTACAAGGGAATCAATATTCTTTCCAGTATAATTTGGTAATATACAATGAGTATCACAAGGTACATATTTTGCATGGTAACCAATTATGGAAGCCAAAAATATTCTCTGTGCCTCTGTTCCAAAATTTTATACTACTTAAAATTCAGTACATGAACCTTTTAATACAGTGTCAACAAATTGCTTATGAGCCCCTTGAATGCCAGTCCAGTTTAATAACATTAGATGACAAGAACTTCCATAAAAATTAACTTCAGTATCTATTCTCATTAGTGAAGGCATGTCAGACATAAAGAATCCTCTAATTGCTCTGCAGGAATACTTTATATTTGTTTTTAATCAAGACATTTTAAAAATTAGTTCCTTTTGAAGCTTCACTGGTGGCAGTTATTGAATAGCTATTTAGGCCAGTTTTGTTACAATTCCTCCATTTATTTGGGTAATTCACCAAACTGTGGAGACACTTCACTGTGTTCAGGGATTTGCAATTTAAGCAATCTGTTTTTATTTGGGACATTTCAGACTTACTGCAAGCTCTTTGATCATCTGGATTTTGTTAGTGATAGTTTCACCATAGATGCTTTCATGTCTGAAAGCAAAGGTCTAAGAAAAAGACCTTCATAGTCACTGAGTCATTCTTTTCCTCTACCCAGGTGCACCCATGTTACCCATGGAGGAAAGCCCAATGTTGACTTATTTTAAAATGGCATGAATAATTAACTTACCATAACAACTACATTTAAAGAATCATCTCTATCAGTAAATAGGTTTTTCAATTTCACAGGAGACTGAAACAAATATAGATGCCTAGTCTTGGAAATTTGCATGCCTTTGGAAGTTTGAGACCTTGTCCTAGGAGATGAATTTTCCTTGGTGGTTCCTCATTGCTTGAACTCTCTTTTAGCATCTCCTCTCTATCCTTTTCTTTTGACACACTTTTGCAGCTTCCCATGTCCTGTCACTATGATACCAAAACATTATCTTGCCACCAAAGCCCTTTTACTCAGGTAATATTTATGTCAAATTCCCTTTTTCTCTGAATTCTCTTTCTCTTCTCCTTTTTCTGTTGTCAGGGGCCTTCTTTGTTAGAGACACTCCAGGCCAAGATGCCCAGGGGAAGGACTGAAAGCTGCTGGGTATGGGCACTGGGGAGAAACAGTGTGAGAGAATGGAGAATCTCAACTCCACCTCATAAAAAACCTGCTTTTCGTACCATCAAGCTTCATTCTCCAGAGAAAGTGAAAACCCTTTGTTGTTTTGGTGAAGTTTAAAAACTCAATTCTCTTTATGAAATATGCTTTTGGTTTTTTGTGGTGGGGTTTTTTCTGTTTGCTTGTGGATTTTTGGTGGTGTTTTGGTTTTTTTGTGGTTTTTGGTTTTTTTGTTTGTCTATTTGAGGGTTTTGTTTTGTCTTGTTTTCCTGGAAAATGCAAATGCTTCCATCAGTCAAAAATGCAGCCCCACAGATCTTTCAGTCACTGCTATCTCTTGTTTTTGAGTGATTCATGGCTTCTTCTCCTCTCCTTGAGTTATTGACTTAGTACCTAACATACATCCTTTCAAATGCAAATTTCTCTATGCGCAACTTTTATCTGTATAATAATGAAATCTTGCATTTTTGGGGTCTATTCCATTTAATCTCTTATTTCTAATCACTCCTGGTCCAGCCTTTATGACAGATTTCATAACATTCTTTTACTTTTGAATTGAGTACATTTGCAGTTGACCCAAAAGAGATAAGTATCACCCTACAGGGACCCAAGCAGGTATGAATTTTCAAAACCCCTTTCATATCTTTAATATTGACAGGGGTTGCCTTTCCAAAGTGAAACTGTGATTCAATTTCTAAAACAAAGTACCTGCTCTTAAAACTGATTTAAGAGAAATGAGTCAATAAGAAAGGAATTAAATTAGTGGAGCTTGCTCTTCTGTACTTCAGTTAACTCTTTCCTTTTTGGCTAAGTCTGAGGTGATGGGAAGTGAGGAGGCAGCTGCGTTACAGCCTGTCATTTTTAACTGACAGATAAGAGGCTTGTAAGGATTTAATGGAATATATTAATATACTGTTTTGTGTTACACTGAATTGTGTATCATACTCTTGAATGGAGTTTTAAATGTAATACTTTAGAAGGGAGGTCAGGTTGTTGATAAACAGGAATGCAGACATAATATGCTAAAAATTATAACTACAGAGGAATATATAGAAAGCTGAATACACACATCTAAGTGAATTTATAGACTTTTTTTGGTTTTTCTTTCAGGAATAGGACAGAAATCTCTATCCTTATCTCAAAAGATAGCTGAAGAGAAGACTGGGCTTTTGTCTTTCCACATAAATGACTGTCATTAATACTATCCATGTTAAAATTCATCAGCATCAGCTGTCCAGCCAGGTAGCAGAGAGAGCAGTTCATTGTTTCTAAGAACCACCCCTACAGTTAGAAAAGGACATTCTCTAGTTCCTTTTATACTATTTGTAAAAAAAAAAAAATAAAAATTATGGGGAGCCGCTTTGCTCCCCACAGAGGGCATCAATCAGCAGTGGTGGCACAACTGAGGCAGCCCTTTCACTCATCACTTAAAAGAGTCTCTATAAAAGCTCCCTTCATTAATAGCAGGCTCAAGAGCCCTTCAGGGAAGGCAGGTAAGTGTATCAGCAGTTTATTGCTTTATAGCAGTCCTTGTACCTTCTCTCTGTTGGATCCCAGGGGCAGCATAACCAGCCCACACTGACTGCCCCATCTCTCTCCTCTCTCTCGTTGGCCATCCCACTCTTTTGTGACACATCTCCTGACTGGACACAGCTTCAGCTCAACGAGGGCAAGGCTGTTTCTACTCTGCTGTGATTAGACACAACTGCAGCCCATCCCGAGTGAGGCTGCCCACAGCACCATCCTTTTTTTTTTTGTTTGTTTTTGCTTTTTTTATATGTACCATTGCAGGGAAAATGAAGGACCTGCTAAGTGTGCTGGACGACGTCTAGCTCTTGACCACACTTTTGGGCTGCTGCAAATTCTCCTGTGGTGGTTGAGGTTTGAAGCCTTGTGGACAATGAGTGGGAGACTCAGACACCATGTCCTGTGGGGGAATGCAGGGAACACAGACCCTCAGTGCATTTACTGACTGTCACACTCAGGGAAGTGTTTCCTGGGCGGACCAGAACAGTTCAAACAGGGTCAAATACTCACTCTCTACCTAAAAATAAAATTTGTCTCTTGGAATTTGGCTCTGTCATACTGTGAAAACCAGGATCCAAATAATGCATGGAGTCTGAATGACTTGCCTGTTTTTGTGGAAGTTGGTCAGTTCCAGGGATGGCAGAGAAATGTAAGAGTGAGTAAATGGATGCCTGTATAACAGACCTAATTGAAACAAAATGGAGAATAATAGCAACCATTCCTTGGATTTGAATATCTGTAGTGTTTTAAGAGCTGATTGTAATGTTCTTGCTGCTAGTGTGTTTCTTGGGAAAAAGGCAAGGAGTGCAGGAAGAAACCAGGAGAAAGACTTTCAATGGGATGTACATGTGCACCTCACCTGCTGCTCTGGCATTTCTTTCATGCTCAGCAGTCCCACAGAGTTCCATGGAATCTGGAGAACTCCATTATGAAGCTGAAATCAGGGAATGAATAGATTGATCAAAGTGTGTGTTGAAGCCTGGGAGATGTGAATTGCTGCAGGAAAATTTGGGCTGGTTTCTTGAGTTCAGATGTATTGGACTCCACTGTGGCTCCAAGTATGGAAAATAATACTCAAAACCTAAATCTGAAATCAAGGACCTGCAAGGCAGAAATTTTCCCAAAGTGCTGAACCTTTAGGACATAACTGGAGCATTCAGACAGAGCAGTTTGGAAGATAGTTTGATTTTAAAGAACATAAATAAGGATTAAGGTACATAAATTTCCTGTCTCTAAAATGGGATTCTCAAGTGGCTTCATGAAGCTAAGAATATGTATAGGAAATCTCTTTTATCATAAGCATATTTCCCTTCTGGCACATTTCCTGTACGATCTCTAGGAACAGTTCTATTTTTAGGTGTGTTATTTAAAATGTCTTACTGATGGCACATCTAAGCATTGCTAAAAACCTCTCAAGTGCTTTAATAGGAATGATTTTAAAGCATTTGTCTGGCTTAGTTGCAGCTAGAAATAACTGAAATGAGAAGCCATTAGGAAGCTAGTCACATTTCCTTAAAATTGATACTAAGCTGTTCATAACACATTCTGAACAAAATAACATTTTTTATTTGTTCATTATAGATTGTGCCTTAAGGAGAATGGATTTTATTGCAGTAAACTAAAATAGTTATGCACAAAATAAATACATGATAAAACAAGGAGGCAGAAGAAGAATTTTAAAGACTGTAGAGCGTGAAACACTGTTCAAGAGATGGGACTGGCTTGGTTGATGTCCAGGAGAAAATCTGAGTGGGAACCTGTAGTTACAAATATCTTGGTGACATGTGGGACTCTCAGAGAAATTAACGTACTGGATTACAAGAAAATGAATATTTGACATGCATTTTGTAGCTACCTTCTGCAGTTGTCTTTTAATTCTCACCTCACTAATGCTGGCTATCTGCAGTGATGCAGACACGGCTGCTCGGGGCTGACAAGCCCCCGAACACAAGGTGCACGTCTGTGAAGGCTGGATACACAAAACAAGACAAGCTGAGGCTTTTGCTGGTGTCTCAGTCTCATTGCACCGACACTATGACACCATTGTGCACTGCAAGTGCTGTTTAGATTTTAAAACTGAAATTCAGGAGCACCAGAGTGCCTCACTGAATTCTGCCGACACGTGCTGCTGCCCTAATAGCTCTTCCAGTAACCTGAGTGTCCAGGTGCTCTTTTCTTCCTCTTGCCTGGTTTGTCTCCATGTCTTCCAGTGACTGCTCAGCCCAGCCCACACATGGCACACGGCTCCCTCCTCATCCCTCTCTTACTACCCTTTAGTGGCTCATCACTTACTTCTGCATGGCCATAGGATTACAACACACCAGCATTAGAAAAGCACCCCAATAGTTTTATATTTTATCTGCTACAGGAATGTAAGACTGCTGGCCAAATGAACTGTGTGCACTGTGGAACCCTGCTGGCAGTAGGGAAGGCTGTACTGCTGGAGGGCTCCTCCTGAGGAGTCAGTGACTGATCCTGAAGGTGTTCCCAGAAAGTGAACAACATGGTACAGACCATTTACAGAGCAGAGAACTTTCATTGTTAGCTCATCCTCTCAAGGGGTAAAAACACACTACATAAAGTAGTGCTGGCTCTGCATGAGAATCCTAAATCCTGCCCTACTCCTTGCCAAGTAATGGAGTGACAAAACACAAAGGCCCAGACTGTGCTGTTTCTTGCTTGTTTCCTCAGTCTCCAAAGGACTCCTACATTTAGATATCATTACAGGTGTGCACCAAAATTGAGTAAGTCCTTCAAAGTTTATTATGTGGACAGCTGTGTTTTATCTGAGGCAGTTACAAACTGCTAGGGTTTACCCTAATTTCCTTTCCTAGGCTCAGAGGCTACACTTTCCTTTGATAAAGCATTTACCAAGTATTGGGTTTTCTTTAAATGCAGCATCTTTTCAGACCCAGAGTAGGTGGTGACAGCCACTCATACCATACTCATAGTACTCTTATCATGTGGGACATGGTGCAGCAGCCATCCTGCTGTTCCTCTGCTCTAATGAATGAGGAACCTGTGGGTAAATTACAGCTTGTGGTGCATGATCACGGACATTGTAAACGGCTGCACCGCAGTTGTCTTAGCAACAGACACAGCCCACAAGCTAAGGAACAGCTTCTTAACTCACAGGTAGATAAAGAGACATTGATGCTTTGTCTCCACATGGAAAAATATATGCACATTGCAATAAGTGTTCTTCTCCCCACTAGAATTAATTCATAGGGAAAGCTGGTGATAAATATACATTTTCTCTGTTACAAGAGCAGCCTGCATCCTCATGCATTATGGGACACTGTAACCAAGAGGACACGTGCACAGTAAACCTGCAAAAAGCAAAGTGCCCTTATGCTACCTGACTGAACAGAAATGGATTCTGTACATAGCAAAAACATCTTGCCAGAACCCTGCTGATTTGCTCCAGAGGGGGCTTGTCAGGGTTGGCCTCATTTATAGATGGCTGGTCCAAAGGGAAGACCCCCTAACTGTTTCTGGCTTTGGATCAGAGCTGGGTGTATAAAATGAGCTTTTAGAATCCATTCCCCGTGAGTGAGACCCACTGGAATGAAGTAATTGATATAGGCACCAAAAGTTGAATTATTCCATTGCTTTCCTAATGCATGTTTTAAAATACATTGATTGTGTAAGGCTGACAGGATGAATTGGGCTTGGAGCCGTGTCGCTGTGCCTGCTACAGCTTTGTGACACAGCAATGTCTGTTTGCTGTGCCTTTATCCTGTGCTGAAAGGACAGTGATTACTCTATCATGACAGGATAATTTTCAAAGATTTTACTGGGGATTATTAGTTTTACTGCCCTAATAAACATATAATTAAACAATGCCTCTGTGTTATTGGATCCTAGTCTGCTTTGTACACAATGGATTTACAGCATGTCTGTAAATATTGGAACTGTGATGCAGTAATTAAGATTTACATAAACCTTATCTGGGAGGAGAATGAGAGATTTTGACTAAGAGACTCAGCTGAAGTGGTTGGAAAGTACCTGTTTTGTTCAAGTATAGCAATATATAAAAGGTATAGTTTTGTTCAAGATTTCAGCCTTAAATATAGCACAGTCTGCACTTTGAGGGGATGGAAGTTCTTCTCCAAGTCAAGGCAGCACTCCCTGACATAAGCCAAGGCAAATGAACATCTAATATTCAACCTAAGAGATAACCTTGAAGCAGGAGAACATATTTGGGAACTCTCTCTCTCTACTTGGCTGTTACTGCTTTACTCATTTTGATATGCCCTGTATTGCTGAATGCTTTCCACCAAAGGACTGGAGCTGAGATGCTCAGACCTGACATTTGATTAAAAACACAGCATCCTTCATTTGGAGTGGTGGGCTTTTTTCATGGGGAATAAAAAGATCCAAGATATTAAATTGTCAATCAAACAGACGGGAGTTTAGAAACCATACTTTATGAAGTAGAGCAGACTTCAGGCTGCTCAGGGAACTAGCGAGTTAAATCCCCAGGGAAAATGCTGTGGCAGGTGCTGGGTACATCAGTGCTGTCACTTGTTTAGCATCACCTCCTCAAGGCACTGGAGCAGCAATTCTCAAATGTCAGAGGTCAGGCAGGTGAGGCAGAAGGGTGGCTTGGCTGATCAGGAATCTCCTCTTGGAAATTAAGCAAAAGAGGAAGGTACACATGCAGTGGAAGCAAGTTGAGGTGCCATGGGAGGAATACAGAGATGCTGCTCACCACCACAGGGAGACAATCTTTGCAGCCAAAGCTCAGTTGGGCTTGAAGTTGCCAGAAATGTGGTGGACAATAAAAGTGAGTTTTTTCAAATATATTAATGGCAAAAGGAAGTGCAGAAACAACATCGTCTTGTTCCAGGATGAGGATGGTCACCTCCCAAACAGGGACAGGGAGAAGGTAGAAGTGTTTTTTGTGTTCTTTGCCTCTGTCTTCAACATGGATCAGTGACCAAGGGGGCTCAGTGCCCTGAGCTGGAGGACCATGACTGTGACAATGATCATCTCCCAATTTACCCTGAAATTGTGTGAGATCTGCTGCTCCAGCTGGATCCCTACAAATCTATGGGGTCTGATGGATTTCAGCTAAGAATCCTCAAAGAGCTGCTGATGTCATTGCAAAACTTTTCTTGATGATTTTCTGGGAATCTGGAGAGGTCCCAGCTGACTGGAAGCTGGTGAACAGTATCCTGATTTTCAAGAAGGACAAGAAGGAGGACCCCAAAGACTACAGGACTGTCAGTGTCACTTCAGTGCCTGGTAAAATGGAGAAGATTATTCTGGGAGGTGTTGAGGGTCTGCCAGGACCAGGCAGTCATCGGTCACAGCTCCAGGAGGGGAAAGTCCTGCTCGTCACCCTGATCTCCTGCAGCAGGGTCACCCCCCTGGCTCAGCAAGGGGAGCCAGCTGATGGAATCCTTTTGGACTTCAGCAGAGTTTGATACCATCTCTCCCAGGATCCCTCTGGACAAAATGCCCAGCATCCAGCTGGATAAACACATCGTGGGATGGGTGAGCAGCTGGCTCATGGTCAGGCACAAAGGGTGACAGTGACTGGGGTGACATCAGACTGGGGGCTGTCACCAGTGGGGCTCTGCAGGGCTCCATCCTCATTCCTGTGCTTTCAACACCTTCATTAGTGATTTGGACCCAGGGCTCAAAGGAACACGAAGGAGGTTTGCTGGTGACACTGAATTAGGAGGAGCTGTTGCTCCTTTGAGGGCAGAGAGGCCCTGCAGAGAGACCCAGAGCAATGAGAGAGATGGACAATCCCCAGCCACGTGAAGTCTAACACAGGCAAGTGCTGGGTTCTGCACCTGGGCCAGGGCCCCCCTGGCTGTGGGCATGGGCTGGGCAATGAGAGGCTGGAGAGCAGCTGCAGGAAGGGGCCTGGGGGTCCTGCTCAGTGGCCAGTTGGGGCTGAGCCAGCAGTGCCCTGGCAGCCAGGAGGGACATCCCTGTCCTGGGGCACCAGCCCAGCACTGCCAGGCCAGGAAGGGATTGTTCTGCTCTGCTCTGGGCTGGGCTGGCCTCACCTTGAGTGCTGGGGGCAGTTTTGGGCACCACAGCATGAAAAAGACACGAAGCCATTGGAGAGTGCCCAAAGGAGGCCATGAGGTTGGGAGACCAGAGCTCCAGGAGCGTTTGGACAGCACTGTCAGGGATTCCCAGGGTGGGATTGTTGGAGGGTCTGGGCAGGGACAGGACCTGACTACATAGTTCAGGTGGGTCCCTTCCAACTCAGCATATTCTGTGATTCTGTGAATGTTGTGTGAAACATAGAAAATGCAGCTCTTGACAGACCTAACGTGTCCAGGCTCGTTTGTTTGAAGTACTAATCAGCCTGGCACAGGCAGTTTCCTTAGCTGGGAAAAAAACACCTACGTGGCACTCTGGGTATGTGCCTGTTGCAGTGTCATTTAGATTAGGTGATTATTTAACATAATATCACATAAGCTTCTCTGGAGAAAGGTTAGAAGAATGGGTCCCAGCAATATGAAATGATGAAGACAACGTTTGTCAGGGCATTGTTTATGGTGTAGCTGTAATGATTCTCCCTTTGAGGCTACCTGGGGGGAGTGGCTGAACCCCAAAGTGCTTTGCAGTGAGAAGATTCAGAGGTGCCACATTGATCCTCATGGGGAGCAACCCCCACAAGGCTGAAGGACATTGAGTAAGATGGGAGTAGGGCAGAGGGAAGAGTCAGTTTTGTGCTTCCAGCAAGCAGCTGCAGTGTCTGTACCCACCGAGCCTCTCTCCCTGCTGTGTCACTGCAGGCCACTCATTTATTTTAAAAACAAATTGGCTTATGTGGAGAAAACACTTATACAAATGTATAGGTCCATATGTGCTTTCCTGCCTCTCATACCTGTTGAACCCCCTAGACAGGATCAGGCAAAAGGAGCAGGAGGGATTTCAGCAAGAATTACACCCTGAGCAGCTACATGGAGTTGGCACCTGGGTAAGAAAGCCCAGCAAACACCTCTGCTCAGGGAAGGGGTCATGGTGAGCTCTCACGCCAGATAGTGGGCAAGAATTTGCAAGACAAGACGACTTAAAAAAGGCCCCAACTGCTAGAAAAGCTTCAGGGTGACCAGCTCAGTTTTTCTGTCAATGAAAACACACAAATCTGTAGTAAACAAGGGTTTCATTAATGGTGGAGCTCACAAAACTGCTCCTGTTACCAAAGGCCAGGCTGAACAGACCGAAGGACAGAGAGGAAATCATGCAATCAAGGAAACGATATTGCTTTAATTAAAATATTATCTTTGGAGATTTTTGGGTTTAATAAGACAAAAGCAACAGGGATCTTTGAATTTACCTTTGGAATCAAATGATCTCCAGAAAGACATCATTCTTTATATGCAAGGTCTTAACTATGTTTTCTCAGTGATCCCTTAGTGCTGTTCATGGGAGTGAAATCACAACTATTTGTCAGGTTTTCCAGAATCAAGAATCTAAAATTAGATTTTCAATTGATGGCTGCTAATTGTTGTGTACAGCTGAGTTATTTTGCTTTGATGATAGATATGTATGCTCTCATTGTTGAGGTACCACTTCTCACTGACAGTGGGCTCTGTATCAAACCTGTGAAACAGAAATCATTCTGGTAGGAGGAAAATGAGACTTAGAGTAAATATTAGGGAACATTAAACAGCACTTACATTTATATTATTTTGATTTCTGGATTGTGCTGCAGAAACACCTACCCAACTAACTAGGCTTTTTCCTAAAGTAATTTGTGTTCTCTGTCAGACATTAACATCAGCATTATAAGGTAATTTAGCTCTTATTTTTCTCAAATTAAGGTGCTTCAAATTTTTTTATAAGTAGTGCTTTGCAAAATCCACAGAACAAACGATGTAAGTACTATATTATGCTAAAAGTGTGAGGTTTATACCAATTATACCATAGATTCAGTCCTTCAAGTTTTGCCATAGTTCCTTCTATATAATACTGCTCTCCTGGGAATTGAATCATTTGGCACCTGATTGCACTAATTACCACTGAACTTTAGAACCTTTAATAATGTGAAAATTCAAATATTTAACATGTACTGATATTTACAGGATGAAAACTTGGAATTTACACAGAAATGTGATATCCAATTCCTTTCTATAATAATGGCAATAACTTAGAGTTAACCCATATTAATATTTAGTGCAGCAGTAAATGTAAGCAGCTGTCATGGGGTGTTATGATTATGATCAATAATACCTTGGCCATGGGTGAGTTTTTGTGCTCTTCTTCATTCTTTGTGTAACCTGACATGGGAGGGAAGGCAGCACTAATGAACCAGTTTATAAATATCCAAAATGTTTACCTGCTTCAGGGCTTGTAAAAGGGAGATTATTGTAATGTCTAAATACAGGCAACACTTTCAACGCTATCAACAGTATAGAGAATTACATTCTACTTCTTAATTCCTAATAAGGATGAAGAAACACTTCTGATGCCCCATGGCATACCAGCCTATGAACTTCCCAACCAGTGTGGCATTTTCAAGCACAGAGTTTATGTAGGAAACATGAGATGTGTAAACACACTTGGTCATTTGGTACTCAGCTGCCATCTCCATCACACATTTACCTGTTGATGTTTGGATGGGAAGTGTTATTTTGCTTTGTGCGTGTCCTAGGGTGACTATGACGCCTGTATCCCCAATCGTCTGTTCTGTCTGTGCTGTGTGTGTTCTGTACTTTTAAGACTGATTGTGAGAATGAGCAGGGAAGAAGACGCACAGTTTGTTTTGGAAAAACACTTTTCACTCCTCCTCACTTTTTTTTTTCTCCGTCATCCTTGGGGGTGTTTGTTGGATGCACGGACAGTGGCAAGAGAGGTTTTTTTTCCCCTCCTTCTTAGTTAGTTTAGCTAGCTGAGAAGAAAGCTTCCTGGATTTTTTTTTCCTTTTCCTTTTTTTTCTTGGGACTTTTTAAATCTGCTCTGGACTGAAAACCCAGGGGAGCACCAGGAGCTGCACCTGTGGCCCACTGGGCCTGGACCTGGGCATTTTCCAGCGCCGAAAGGGACCGGGACTGATAAGAGACTGAGAGAGCTGAGCTGGCCCACAGCAAGGACTTCTCTCAGTTTGCCATCTCTCTCTCTCTCTTTGGACCAGCGAGAGAGAGGTTTTATTGTTTCATATTATTCATTCCTTATGCTTGTGGGCAGTTTGTTTGTTAAATAAATAGTTTTTTCCACTTTTCTTTGAGGAAGTTCTTTTCCCGGACCAACTGGGTGGGGGGGCATTTAGGTTTTGCTCTCCAGAGGAACCCCCACTCAGAGGTTTCCTCCCAAATTTGCCCTAAACCAGGACAGTGAGCCTCATTTAGGGGAGAGTTCTCTAACAGAGGCCAAAGCAGACACTTGGTGTCAGGGGGAAAACCAGAGGAATTTGGGCTCCTCAATCTGGAGCACAGACAAAGACGTTCCCAAGTGTCTGACCCATAACCAGCGATTTAGATAAAATTCTTCTGACCAATTTTAGTTATTTTGTCAACAAAACTGGGGTTTTTTATTCACTTTTCTGAATGGTCCAGGTGTCTTAATTCTCCCTAAAAGCAATCGAAATACTTTTGTCTATGATGAGCACATCTTTGTGTATCAATTCTTTTCCAGCACACATAAACATCAACTTCCGAGTTCTTTTTGAAGTCACTAAGTATGTTACTAGGGATGATATCTATCTTAATGATTTTCTTGTTTAATCATCTGGATTAGCTATTTGCAGGAGGCTTCACTGTTACAGTTTTTTCCAAGCTGTGCCTCTGTTTGTACTTGCCACTGCCCTTGTCTTATTACATCACTGGAATGGTCCCAGATCTTTTCCGTACATTGCAGGACTCATTTCAGTGGGTCACCATTTGCTTACAAATCAGCCTCAGTAATTTGTGAAGATCTATTTGTCACATAAACCCAAACTTGTCTTTTCCCAGAATTTCTGCCATCAGCATTACCTCTAAGTAAAGCCATGAAAACTTGATTTTTTTCCTCATAAAAAATATTTGGTATTTATACTAGGATCATTTTTTTTCACAGACATACCTCTTTGAAGCTAATTCAGGTATTTGCATGTGTAACAGCTGACCCATTCTAGTGACCCAAGTATTTCAAATCAAGGCCTCATGTGAAAATTTGCCAAACCCTGGAAATACGGAGGGAAGGTTCCTCAATCTGTGCCCCACTGCTCTTCTGCAGCCCCTTTTACCCTGGTTATGTGAGTGGTGCTTGACCAGCCCAAAGTGGCCTGACTGCTGTCACTGCAGTCCCAGTGAGGACAGTCACCCTCTCAGAACTTCAGTTCGCTGCCTCCCAACAAAGACAAGGGCTCTTTTTTACCTCAGACAGGTAAGGGGTGTCTTGCAGGTTGCCAGGAACTTGGTCACTGTGCTGTAGTCATGAGGATCAGATAGGAGCAGAACTTTTACAGCAGGAATTAGAGAAAAAATTCTCCTGTGGGAATTTGTGGGAATATAATCTAAATGTATCCTGGTTACTGATGCCTTCAGTCTCCCTGGGCAAGCAAGGGAGATTTCCAGCAGGCAATCCAAATTAAAGCTGGTCACAAGGTGCCATCAATCCTTAGCTCAAAACTCATGACCTTGAGAGAGAACCTGCTACAACACCCATGCACAGGAGGAGTAGGGCTGGCCAGCACTCCAGACTGTGGGTACAGCTCAATCACACCTCACACTGGAGAAAAGTCCTTTCCCTGGGCATGAACTGAATAAGTTAATCTTTATTTCAACATCCCAAATACATGTAAGTAATTGCCAGTGTGGCATAGATGCTGCAGACATAGTGGAATAAATCTTCAAGGGAAAAGTCAACAGAAAACTGATGGGATTTAATGAGTGAGCTGTGCCAGACTGTGAAACTGTTTGTCTACTGTGCACATACAGCTTTACCCCAATCGCTTCTTCACCAAAAATGTTCATCTTCCCACATTCCAAATAATAGTATGCATTCACATAAAGACTAAGGAAGTCAGGCATTAAAAGTCCTTTAGCTCCAAGAGTGGTTTTGTTGGTTTTTTCCCAAAAATAAACTTCTTAAGAAATATTTGTGTTGTTTCACAGCAAAAAGAGTATTAGTTGAACAGCTAAGCAAACAAGTGTCCTGCAGCAGACTGTGCAGTGGTGAGGCTTTGGGTCAGCCAGGGAACCACGAGGTGTTGCAGCACCACCATGCTTTGTACCCTTGCTTCATCTGGAATTTTTGCAGGATTTCCGTTTTTAGCACTAATGATAAGGAGAAAAGTGCTAAACCACAAGTATTTTGAAATGTATATAAGGTTCAAATTCAGCATTTAAGCATGGTAACTATGCATTACTGACTTCCTGCTGTCTCCTGACAAACTGGAGCATCTGCCTGTAGCTACTCATGTATTTGATGCTCTGTCACTTTGTTCTCCTTTGGCTTCCCCAAGCTAGATTAATTGGATGGCTCTGAAGCATTTGGGGAGTATTTTGGCTTTTGAAAATGTTCTCCTTTTCAGGCTGCTTTCCAACCTTTTCTCCCCTGCTTAATGACCCATTCAAAATATTACCAATGAATTTCTTAGACTAGATTTACATAAGATCATTAGAGTATTCCAACTCCTTTACTTTAAAATATTCATGGCAGTCTCACATTGTTGGCTTCACAAAACCAATTTCAGGCAAAGCTCCCATCAGCTCCACTGGAAGACAGCAGGGTAGAGCTTTAATTGTCAAAAAGTTGCGAGCTGCAGCTTCAGTGGCTGTTCTTCACATCAAGCACCAATTCTGACAGTGCTTCACTGCACATTCTGCTCACTCTGTGGAGTTGGGGAGGGGCAGGTTAGATGCTTTTTATTGTCCCCCACTTTTGAGAAAAATTGCAAGAACTCGGTGATGTAAATCTGAACTATGAAGACTTTTCTGTATATCACTTGCACGTAAAATTTCACTCAATTTGCAGCTTCAAAAGTAAAGCTTTGAATTAAAAATTCTGGGCAAATTTGTGGCTGGTCTATTTAACCACTTGTCTATTTAACCACTGATCTATTTAACCACCGGTCTATTTAATCACTGGTGTATTTAACCACTGGTCTATTCAACCACTTGCCTTGTACAATTTTAGAATGGAAAGTGATGCTGTCCTGTGAGAGGGTGACCTGATTTGCCCACAGAGAGAGTAGGAAATGTTTATGCAGGAGTTGTCTTGTAGCTTAAGCGGGGAAGTTCTGTCCAGCACTAATTCAGTGTCTCAGGGGAGTACTGGAGACATCATCTTCTTGTGCAGGGTGGCACTGAGAGCAAGTTCAACACCTGGCTTTGGAAGGCTCACACAGGGGTCACAGCAGCAGAGCAGAAGAATTTGAATTCTCTGCTTTTGACAAAAAACTTTGTGTTGAGCTCCTGCACTGTGCACAGACAGAGTCTGCAGCAGCTGCCTGTGGTAGCAAACCTGCTGTGGGCATCCCTGTGGAAGAGCACTTGACTCTGGCCCTGCTCCTTGGAGCATGTGCCAGCTCCAGGTCCCTCTTCCCTCTTCAGCTGCCTCTGGTGCTTGTGCCCAGGGAGTCCAGATCCAGAAATGCCTTGCTTAATATTGTCCAGTCCTTCCTTTCCACTATTCCTGGCTTCATGAACAACCTAAGATGCAAGGAAAAGTCTCTAGAGGACAGTATGATGTAAAATGTCCCACCATCTTAAAAATTTATTGCTGAAGAAACTGTGCTTGCATATATTTTTAAAATGGAAATGAATAATTTAAGGCTGTTTAAAATATATGAATGTAACTTTAATTAATCTGGTTTTTGTGTACATTGCTTGGCAAATAAAGTATGTCTCAAGGGGCTCTGTTTTGTTAACAATACCCACTTCCCCTTTCTTTTTTTACTACCCCAGAAGCAATTTTTGAAGAGCTTTTCCTAACATTTCCATCAGGCTGAAGCCTTCCCTTCATCCTGCCCCCATACCTGTGCATTTCAAAGCTCACAGGCACTGCTGGCTGTGCCAAAGGCAGCTGAAGGAGGGACCTGACTCAGCCCTGCCCTGGGCAATCCAGGGAGGGCACAGGCCCCCAGCTCTGCTGGCATGGCCAGGCTGTCCCCAGGGTGTCCCCAGGGTGTCCCCAGGGTGTCCCCAGGGTGAGTGGGGAGTCTCTGCAGGTAATGCACAAACTGGTGGCAGCTGGGAGAGAGGAGTGGCCAGTGGCCAAAAGGGTCTCCTCAAGCTGTGCTTGATGAGTAACTGGCTGCAAAATGAGCAGATTTTAAACTGATGCAAATACCTGTGTTTGTGGCTTTTTCTAGGGCAGTGTGCCCTAGGTGGTTGATAAAACATATTTTAATGTGTTTGGTAATGAATGACACCGTGATAAGAGATTGGTCAGTTTTCTCAGCCTCCTGTCTGGTTTTTAAGGGTGTGAATATTTGGGCTGAACTTGCCTTAGAAGGCCAATTGAGTGTAGGTGCTGCTCTCAAACTCAGCTGCAACAGTTTCCTTTCTACAGAAAGAATTAAATATCATTTGAGTCAGAATGTGTGGCTGACAGGGATGTGCAAAATCCAGGCTGAACCTTCAGCTGTGTTTAATTTGGTACCAGGACAGGATCTTAGGTCATCTATGTTCCAAGTGAATGCCACACCTTGAGGGCAGAGAGCCTTCTGGCTGTCTCTCCTCCTAAAGTTGTCATTTGGGGTCGTATAAAAATCCACTGGGTTTTCCAGTGCTTGTGGTAAGTGAAAGCAGCAACTTACCTACTCTAGTTCCGTCTCCAATTAAAATTAGGAAAAAACTTGGCTAAAAACTTCAAACTCATCTAAGGTGTAAAAGCTGATAATTGATTTGTCTTCACAGAAACTATGGGGAGGCCCAGCGTTACCTTTTTCCCTCCAAAGGGAATTCCAGCACGTTAAATTTCAGCACTCGTGTTTCTGTGCACAGTTTGAGAGCTCTGGAGGGGGTGACAGGGACAGGCAGGGCTGGCAGGACAGGGAGGGTGGGAGCCCTGGGGCAGCAGGGGCTGCAGCAGTCGAGGACAGGGTCCGGTTTTGTTCCTCTCCCTGGAAATCTTGAGCACGATCCTGTCTGTGCTTCCTGTAAACAGCTCACGGATTTTTTTCTGTGTGAGTGGAGAGCAGCAGGATGAAAATACTGTTTTATGCTTTTGATAAATTGCTGTGTTTCTCCTCTCCTTGGATTAAGCAGTGCAATGAATTCAGCTCTCTCAAAGACAGCCCCATACTGAGAGGTAGCTGTTCCATTTTATCCTAGCAGCTCAAAGGCAGGGGTATTTTCATATACCCTTAAATTTAATTTTCCATCTGCCTGGTATTTGGGCTCATCCCTATCCTCGTTTTAAGGACAGCATTCAAGAACCTCCACTATTGCACATTGCAACTTTTTTTGGAAACCAGGGAGAAGAGGTAGGGTAGGAAAATTCTGGAGTTACAGGTACCACCAAGGATTCAAAATCCTAAATTAATGGATTAGTCTACAGTTGACAATGATAATGTTTCTGCTCTGTAGTTTATTAAAGGTGACATTAGGGCCTTAGAAACGAATCTTGGTAGTTTTTGAAGTACTGTTATTTAGCTGCATGTTTTTGATAGTATCTGATGAATAAGGCTATTAGAACAGCTGAGTGCAAGAGTCACTATAAATGGCTGTAGAAGAGGCAATTTTGATGCCATCTGCATATAACCTGGTATTAAAGTGAAAGCAAAAATAAGCTTATCTATAGATCACTAAGTAGGAAATGATGAACTGTCCATCATGTGTCCCAGGCTGATGCTCAGACACCCCATCCTCTGTTCCTTTTTGCACAAAGTCTCACTTAGTATTGATTTATGCAGCATTTGGATTTTAGCAAATACGTATGTCTGAAAGAAGTGGTCCAAAAGGTAAACACAGAACACAGAGATTTTTATAGATGACACAGGGCAGGAAATGTCTTGGCTGACAGAGCATGCCTGACTGACACTGCATATCTGACATGAAACCATATGGTAGGACTGTTGGGCTTTTGTTATGAATAAATAAATAATCCCCTTTCAGAAGCAATATTTTCTAGCATCAAGCCAGAAGGAACATTTTGTTATAAAGTTGATTAACTTGTACAACGTGTCCTGCACTCTGAAAAATGCACAACCAATTCTTTGTATCAAACTGGGTTTGACACGTGGAGCATGTCAAATATTTGGGATTTTTTGGTAGTTTACCCATTTTAATATTTTAAGTTACAACTATTTAGAGAACTTAAACAGTGAGCTACTAGAAGACAAACATCCATCTGGGAGCACAGTGGAAAAGCCAAAATGATGCATTTATAATATTATTTAATAAAAATTAATTCTAAGCCAAGTGTGACAAACAATTGCCAACATCTCATCCTCCCATGTAGCCCTGACTTGTAAACTGTAATCACATCTGTTGTATTAGCATTTGTAATAACTATGCTTGTGATAAATGATCACATCAAATTTTAATAGCTTTCCTAATGTTCACCAGAACAATTGCATAATGAGGTTACCTTCTCTTAAATTTATTGTGTGAAAAGGTTGCACGCAGCACATGGCCAAAAGTCAGCTCCTGCCAGAACAACTTTCTAAACAACTACTCACAGAAAAAAATTTCCCTAGTGAAGGAGGTAGGAACTATGAGGGTTCCAGCACAATTCCAGGCAGGAGTTTATTTAGAGGTTTTGTACTACAACTCAGTTTACATGGTCTTTGTCAAAACCAAAGTAAATCAATAGCAAAATCAATTCAGAATAACAAAAAAAGTAATGTCTCCTGATCTTCTGTATACTTAAAGCTCCCTTTTGGCACTGTCAGAAACTTTTTGCACTATATATTCTGTCTGTACCATTAATGCTTCTATTTTTTAAGTGAAATCATACCTGAAATTAATCACAGGACCAAAAACCATACATGAAATAAATCACAGGACCACGTTTTCAGGAACGTCTCTGAATTTGCTGTCTTTCATGCATCTTTAATGGAAGTAGGATGGGAATCTCTCCTCTGAAGTGAGGTTCCACCTGCACTGGAGACAGAGGTTGGGATTGCCCAGGATACACTGGAATGTCAGGATGGCTTTAGAAAATGTTGTTGTCACCATACACTGACCAGTGTCACCTTCTTGTGCATTTTACTTCCAAATAATGCAGGATTCACTTACTCTGGTGTTGTCTGATTTTCTCTAACATACAAAATTTGCATCCACATTTCCTAAGTATTTCAAACTCAATTCTTTCAAGGGCCATTTTAGCCCTTGTCAGAGACTCAGATATTGTGAAGAGAGGCCTCTTTGGAGCTGTCCAACTGCCGGGCTGTGGCTCAGGTGAGACCTTCCCAGCACCACACCCTGCCTGAGATCCTGCCTCGCCCTTGGTGCAGAGAAAATTAACAGGGAGAGCTGTGTGCATTCTGTGGGGCAGGTTCTGATCCCTGTTAGAGCAGTTTATATCTGGTTACTCATACTGGTCTAAAAAAGATTACAATCTGGTGCTTGATCTACTCTGTGCAGTACAGGAAACTGAATTATCCAACCATTTGGGTCCTACTATTTTTGTCACAGAGAATCTGTACAAACGATGTGTTTTTAGTTTGGAAATTCAGTCCTGTGTTATTTAGGGGCTGCAGTAATACTATGACAAAGTACAGGAACAAAGATCAACAGCTGATGCTTGAACTCTGCAGTGAACCCACTTTCTATAATCCTGGAAATATGTGCTTCTTTATGGTGCTACATTCAGAAAAGCCAGGCAAACGAGGACTTGGGCTGAAAAAGAAATGCTCAGGTAGAAAGAAAAGGAAATCATCCTGGACTTCCAATGGACTTCCAATGCATACTCTCAAATGCTGGGAAAAGTCAATGTTACATTTTTCTGGGGTAGATAAAATATAATAACTAAATACAATATAAAATATGATATTTATTATATGGATTCTTCAAACATATACCTAGGTCAAGACATTAGGGTGATGGAAAAACTGTTAGGGCAGGACTGACTTAAAACCTGCAGTGTAGCAAGAAGGATTCCTTCAATGACCAGAGGAGAACAGAGCAGGAAATTCAGGGTAGCAAATACCAGTTGTTGCCTGGTTTTGGCTGTCTGTGGATAGAGCCAGGCATGGCACTGCCCTCATCCCCTGCCCAGGAGACTGCCACAAGTCTGTGTGGTGGCACCTGAGCAAACAAAAGAGGCTATAACTCATCAACCTGCTGATTAAATCCATTCAGCTCCGATGACTTAAGGGACAAAAGACCTCTTGCTCTTTCTCTAGAGTTTTGTTTGTGAATGTGTGTGTGCACATACAGATTTCAGACACACACATGGCTTTCACACTCCCGGGTTAATATGTTGCAGTAAATTGCGTAGCCTGCTGGTAAGTCTGTTTATCATCAATTTCCCCAAGGCATCACTCGTCTCTTGAGGACTTATTTTTACTTTCCAAACCACTGAACTGCTCTGACTAACCAACCTCATTTAAATTAATCTGACAGATGTGAAAATTTCTTGCTTTTTTGCAGCCCCAACCCCAGCTCACTTGTGCCAGAGCAGCTTCTTTATACATTTAAAATGCTATGAAAAACCTCACTGATATCCTAGAGCAGGGCAAGCTGGCAAACCTGATGTCCTCAGGGTGATCCCTTTGGATGTCTAAACAGTAAAAGACTGGCTCTGGCCAGGCTTGCTCTTTCACCTCAGCTCCAGTCTGGCACATGGGTGGCCAAGACAGGAGCATTCTCTGTGGATTAATGCATCAGCAAGCAGCCTGGGCTGCCAGTTTTGGGGCACGATAGAGTAATTTATAATTTCTGGCCCTGCTGCTCTATCTGTTGGGGGAGTGCAGAGACATTCCAAGGCTGGGGCTGCTTTTCACACAGAGTGGTCAAATGGAAAAGGACCAGATGCACTGCTGGGGAATACTGGAGGCTTGAAAAAAACATAGAGGCTATTGCTCTGGGAGGATTAGAAAGGAGAAGAAGGTACACAGACAATATCAGAAGGGGGAAGCAATAGCCTGATAGCAATAGGTTGAAATCTGTCATGGTTTACATGTTCATTTGACAGGCCTGTCCCTGTGGCAGGGTTTGCTGTGGAGTAGGGCAACATTCTGCTGCTAACAGCCAAGGAAGTTCCTACTTGCTCTTCTGTCTTCAGCTTAGTCATGCCAAAAATCCCAGAATTAAATTCTGTTGCATTACTTATCAACCAGCCTCTTATTAGAATTTCACAGTTGGGAGTGCTGGCCCTGTGCCAGGTGGCACCAGCTCTGTTTTCTTTGGGAAAGGGATGGGAAATGATTGATCAGCACTGAAAGCCTTTGCCTGCACTTCAGAATTGCTTGTTACATCTTTGGGAGTGCAACCCTGTTAATTGAGCTACCTCATGCTTGTTTGTACGTGAATTCAGAGTGCCTAAACAAAATACTTCATATTTCTGGGTTTTGGCATCCTCCACAGCTGGACTGAGGGAAGTCTGTGGTGCACAAGCATCAGGACTGAAATGAAGTATCAGCACTATCATCAGTTATCTGATGAAGATTTTGAATAATTGACTATTCTGTTAGTTTCCGATCTGAGTTTTTCTGTGTCCTAAGTTTGGTGTTTGACTTAGAGATGCAAAGCAATCTTCTTCAGTGAGAGCAGAGGATCATATGTCTGAACCTTTCAACAAGGAGATGAAAAAGCAAACCTCTGTCATGACACTGTCCCTTTACTAGGAACAATGCCACTGGTTCAGCAGAACACACACCTGATTCCCGTAGTTTAAAAAGAAACAAAAATTTGCCTCTTCCTCTTTCCCAACTATTTTTTAATCTGCTGTATGGGGAAAACAAAAAGAGAGTTTAAAAAGCAGCCCAACTACACATTTTGAGCGCTATTAAAGAATAGTTCTAAATTTAGCAGCTAAACGACAAGATCTCAGAAGGCAGTGCTGGTAACTGCAGTGACATGGTGCTCGTCTTCACTTATTCCTCAGCTTCAGAGAAGACCAGATGCAAAATAATCTGGTTATCATAAACAACTAGTTCATGATGGAGAATTTCTGCCTTTATCTACCCATATGGTTCAAGAAAATGTTGTATTATCTGAAAATAGTTTAAAAAAAGATTAACAAAATCCCAGGAACACAAGATGGCTTTATGCTGGCAGTACAAAACTGAAATTGTGGGGTTCTTGACACTCTTTCTTGACAAATCCCACAGGTTTTCTGTATAAAGTGACCAGATGACTGAGTTTTCTTCCTTCATTGGTAACGTGGGAACACTCACAACATGTTTGGAGGCTTAATTAGTATTTGCAAATCACTTTGAGCCTCTCAGATTGGAAGTGTTGTTAGCACATAGTACTGATATTAATTATTAAAACAGAATTGGGCTCTGTGGATGTCTCACAGCTGGCACCTGCAAACCCAGGGATTTTAGGAGGCTGTTCCTGAAAATAAATTTTGCTTGACAGAACAGGAAGTTTTAAAACTGATTGTTTGACAAGGATGAGCTTTGGAGAAATATTTATGGACTAAGAACAGATTTTCACTCAGTGGATTTACAGAAAACTTCTAAAAGTTTCTAGAGATTTGGGATTTCACTGTGTAACTGAGCCAGTCACACATGAAATCCCTGAGTACACTCCAAAACCATCCTGATGTGAGAGACATTTGTCCTTGAGCTGCTGCAGCACTGCCTGAGCTGATCTACTGTAAGAGGCATTTCTGTAACCACTATGGAGAGAAGTCTGTAAGGTCCTTTGAAACCAAATAAACTTAAATACATAATGCATTTTTAAAAGCCTTCTCCATTTTTCTGGGTGGTTTTTTTGTTGTTGTTTTGAGTTTTTTGGGGGAGGGGGGATGGCATTTCATTTTTTCTATTTTTAGAATTGTGGGGAAATCTAAAAGCTGGATTGTGCTTCTTGTAATAGGTATTGTGTTGGTGTTACATTAGGAGAATGACACAATGAAGATGTATTTTAAAAAGAAGGTAATTTCATTTGGATGTGCAAAGATATATTTCAGTGTTTGTTTCGATATGGCTCATGAGTTTTAATGCCACTGTTAAAAAATCAGTCTTTTACAAGTTTAGTTTTTGTTTCTTGCTGCATATGGCACAGAACAAGAGAGAACTGATGGGTTTCAGTGCATACCTTGTGCCTTAGGTTCTTCTGGTACAAGCAGGGGAGAAATATTATTTCACATATACTGCAGATGCTTGTCTGGAGGATGTTTTCAGCTCTTTGCATAGGAGGGCAAATGTTCCTATTTCAAATATTGAAGAAGAATTTACAATCTCTTTTTCTTTGTCATTCGTGATCTGTTGAGAAACATTATTCTGCTAAGCAAAGGACAGAAGGGAATGGATCCGTGCTTTGCAGCCCCTCCATGGGAGCTGGGGCTGAGCAGGGGCTTCTCTGGCCAGAACCTGCATTTTGCACCCCTAGCACAGTAAGGATAATGAATAAATACTTTATAGTGGGAGATGAAATGTTCACAGTTGCTGCCCAAAGCCTGCAGTCGTTTGTTTGGTTAGGAATATTTTGCTGTTCAGTTTTGTGGCAGTAGTACTAATGGACGAAAATTCAAACATTATTATGCAAGCAACTGTTATGCAGATTTCTCCTCCCTTTTATTTTTAAATTTTTGAAACTGTCCCCTGAGCAACTTCC
>VZDJ01000868.1:595639-624345 GCA_008694505.1 Cyanoderma ruficeps | reverse complement strand
GAAAGAGATTCATGCTCACAAAATCAGAAAAGTATGAAGAGCACATTTTCTTCTTAACCATTTCTTGCCTTGCTGTACCTGTGTTATACTTTCATAAAGAATCAAAGGGAAGGATCAGGTTGCTGTGGAAAATAGCAGAGAGACTTGGTTTAGCAAATTGTCACGTGTGTCTGATGGAGCACTCCCTGAAGCAGTGTCTTTGACATTGTTTGGGCCTGCACAGCTGTCTGGGGAAATTAAACACAGGGTCTGATTCCCTTGTTACCACAAGCAGCACCTAGTGGGAAAGAATTTTACATGGTTTTCTGAATAATCCATTTCTTAGGCATTCTCAATCCATTTCTTCCTTTAGATCAGCAAATATGCAAATATTTAAGTATTATTGGAAGTGTACTTTCTTTAAGTTTTCTGCTTCCTTTAGCTTTGAAAGAAACATATTATTTTTAGCAGGTATTATTGCTACATGTTTGGGACTTCAAAAGAGTAAGGATTTCTTATAACAGTGGGCTTAACTTGGCTGTTCTGAGGCAGAGTTCCTAAACCAGCATTTGTCTGCATGCTCAGCCCTTGATCACCATAATCACCAATGTGATTTATGCAGTAGAAGAGCTTGTCTCACAGTTGTGTAGATGAGAGGAACTTTAATACCCAGCTGTTCACTAGGAGTGATGCTGATGGCCCTGCACTGACATGCATTGGTGATGCTGCTTCCTTCAGCTCCTGCTGCAAAGCTCTGCAACTTCAGCATGCAATACCAGGAGGTGTTGTGGCTCCGAATTGTTACAGTCAATGGGAAATAAAACACTGTGGAAATGAATCTCCATGACAAAGTCAAGCTTGATATAAAGCTGTGCTCCATCACAAATATAAATGCCTCAGCAATTACACTAGAAGGAAGCCAGATTTCAGGAGTGTTTAGTTAGGGCTGGGGAATTTGGTTCAGACCGCGCTAAAAAAACGGTAAAATAATTGGAATGCATGAATGAAACTAAGGCTGCTTCTTCCAGTTATACCTGCTGTGGTCCTGAGTATGATTTGTTCCAAGTCTTTTGAAAGGTGCTGTGGGCAGGCACAGGTGGGGTGAAGTAACTGGTTTGCTCTGCAATCATTTCTCTGTGCTTAGGATGAGCCATTTCAAATGAATCACCCATTTATATGGGACCAGTGTCTTGGATTGCTTTTATAGAAGTATGATCTAATTATTTCAATAATTATAGCTACTCTGTTAAGAGTGAAGCTTAGAAAAGCTCCCTGAGATGGTACACAGATGGGTTTTCCTGCCCTGGGACAGGTGTTAACTGTGGCATT
Source organism: Cyanoderma ruficeps (assembly GCA_008694505.1). Classification (NCBI taxonomy): domain Eukaryota; kingdom Metazoa; phylum Chordata; class Aves; order Passeriformes; family Timaliidae; genus Cyanoderma; species Cyanoderma ruficeps. Next base: position 623,037 of record VZDJ01000868.1, on the reverse strand, counting down.
TGCCTTTGCAGTTGGATATGAGAACAAGCCTCGGAGTCCTTTTTGTACCGACGTGAACACGAGCACAGGCTCTGCAGAGCAGTCCTGAGATCCAAACAGGAGAGCACAGAGGCACTTCACTCACTGAGTGCTACCACTAAAAGCCACGGGCAGGACTGCCCTTGTTGGCAAACACTGTTTCCATTAGGAAGTGTTTACAGAACAAGGTTATTAAATATGTATTCAACACCTCTGGCACGTGCAGATGCTTGTGTGGAGGCACAGGTGACACTTGTGTGAAATAATGCTCAGCAGTCAGGAACCTTTTGCTCCTGAGCCGTGTTAAACACAGCTCTGCTTTTCACAGAACATTTTCTGTGGCTTGTACAGCTGCCCCCAAAAATACTCCAACAGAAGAGCTCAACTGATCAAATTACTCTGAGTGGCTCCTGCTGTACTCAGCAATGCCATGCTTCTGCTGTTTTCTAAGACAGGAGAAAGGAATGACAAAGAGCTCTCCCAGATGGGGCTGTGGCACTTTCTTACCTGCCCATACCAACAAAACTGATGTTTGTGATTATCTGGAGGCTGCAGCCAGGAGGATTTTTACTGTAGACATAAGGAAGAGTCCTCATCTTTTGTCATTGATTACCAAGCAAGCAGGGCCTATGAGTAGTTGCTTCTCATTACCAGCTTTATCCTGTAAAGTGCTGCTGAGCACCTGAGACCTTTTGTTTATTGGCTTGTTTAGGACACGCAGTGAATTTAAGCAGTGAATGCACACGTTCAGATGTAGTGTTGCATTATCTAATTATCTGCCGGGTAGGACCTAACAAGGTTGAAATATGAGGGACACAGAAACAAAACTGCAGGTTGTTTTAGAAATGTCTTTTCAAAGCAACCCTCAGCTTAGTTTTCCAGATCTGCTGCTGCTTACAGAAGTCATTCACCTGACTTTTTAAAGCATGTAAGCAAAACTAATTAATTACTTCAAGCTCAGCATGCATGGAAGTGCTTTGCTAGATATAGACCTGCACCCAACCTATTATCAACTTTAATTACCAAACGCTGTGCTTTTTTATCTAGGTTTAAGCACTCATCCCAGTTTTTTCAGCCCAAAGGCTCCTGGGGCAGTTTATATGTTCATACCTTATGGACCAAGTATCCATAACAAGTTTTCCACAACCTGGGAATTTCAGCAGAGGGAGAGGGCAGTCTGGCTGTGTTGTACCACAGCACATTCTTCATTTTCTGAGCTGTGCTATCCTTCTGCCATTCAAACACAGCCCTGGCAATTGTTTCTAAGTGTGATGTGCCAAGAGCCCCCAGCCCCACCTCTCAGATATGCGCACAGGAATTGGTGCAGTCCTTGCTTTACATGTTGGGCACAATGAAGGACTTGATTGTCTTACTGAGACTGTAATATTCATTAGCAATGGGGTCTAGATGTTTTAAACAAGTCTGCCTCCTCCACCTCCTTTGTAATTAATAAATTATAAGTTAATTAATGATGTGATTTTATCCTATTTCCTCCTAAAAGCAATCTTGCTGAGATTTTAACATGTGGTTACAGTGAAGTCTAGGTGTTTCAAACAAAGCCACCCCTTCCAACTCCTCACTCTGTGATTAATAAATTATGAACCAATTAATTACCCTTTTCATATCCTCCCCCATCATATGTCTCTTATATTCCAAAAGATAGTTTGGTACTGAGCATCTGAATTTTTATAATCTATTATGGAGTGACTGTAGAATTACTATTAAGAAATAGTTCAAATCTGGGTCTCTTTCCTTGAGACTATGATTTGCTCAAGACGAACTATCATATTATTTGATTTAGGTACTATGAATTAAAGTTTTTAATTCCTCTTATACCAGTTTTGTTGTATTTGTTGTATCATATAATGACTACAGACATAAGACAATCTATTTTTTTCCCTGCAAAATACATTAATTTTAAAAGTTCAGACATCATATACCACATGAGAGAGTGAACACGAGTATGTATCTGTTAGCAAGGGACTGAAGAAATAAAAATAAAACCCCACTGAAATTGGCTGGAAAAAAATGCAAAAGCTGAATGAGCAGTACTTCATTAGTATTTCTGTACTCTATTAACCCAACTTCTACTGTACATAACAACCTCTACAGCAAATAACAGCTGTAGGATCCCCCACTGTGGTTTTGCTATAGTGAAGTAAAGCTGTTTTGTGAACTACACAAATCAGGAATTCCTTGTTTTCTGAACCTTGTTTTCTCGCCTACCCTTTAGGAGTGTTTAAACCAGGCAGCTCAAGCAGTGCTCAGCCCCTGGTTTGGTGGTGATAACAATCTGCTGGGTGTGCAGCAGAGAGGAGCCTGCAGAGAGCCAGGATTCCCCATCCTGCTGCTCCAGGCTCCGGCTGCCACCGGGCAGGGCCTGAGCGCTGCTGAGGATGGAAATTGCAGCCCTGCACTTCCCCTGGTCTGTCAGGATTTGTGCTGGGCCAGCAGGGCTGTAGGGAGGGAGCACAGGAGGGAAGGGAAGGTGAGTAGATGATGGTGCAGGGTGCAAGGGCTGCTCCAGCTCCGTATCTGCACTTCCTGGGAAGTTTCCTCTTCTCAGGGGTGGCAACTGCAGAGCAGGATTGGGCAGAAATCACACGTGAAGCAAAATCCTGAGAGAGCTCTCCACCCTTCTTTTGTTTCAGTTTTGAAGGTAATTATGAGTTGGATTCTTTTTTTTTTTTTTCCCTCCTTTGTGCAGAGACCATCACGAGTGTAATGTGGTTACTTGGGGAGGGAAAGCAAAATCAAGCCATAATTTCAGAAAGGCTGGTTCCTGATGGTGAAGCCTGTGAGATTTGAGAGCCTGCAAGGCTCCTCCACTGACATTGGTGTTTCCCTTGTTTTCTGCCTAGTAAATTAAAAGTCTGTGACATTAATGATTGCTGAAGATTTCAAAAACCCATATTCTCACTCTCTGTACTGGAAGTGGGGAAATAATAAAAGTAATATATCCCTTAATACCTGTATGCACTGTGTTAATTTGCCAAAATGCAAAAAGTTCTGCTCTGAAGGAGTAGAGAAGTTGAGGTAATATGTTGTATATGCAGGTAACAAATCATAGATCTTGTTGAGCCTTTACTATGTCACAAAAAAAACCAGCAAAAGTTTCAGTTGGAGACCATGGATCTTTTCAGCATATTAAATTTGACATAAATCCATTTCCAAATTGATATTCTAATATTTCAGCTCCTATAGAAAATTTGTGCATTTTCAAAAAGGACAAAACAATAGAATCTGTTGCCTGCTTGGTTTATTAAATGTGATTCTTGCCTGTAAAGCCAGAATATTGATATTTAATTAAGTTTGATCTTTATAAATGTCTCGATCCTTAAGCCAATGCTAAAAATAGTAATGCCTACTGAAAAACAGAATATGCTCCAGTCACTCAAAATAAATTGATCACAGAATGCTGTACTTTGTTGTAGTGAGTCTCAGTTCCAGGTGTTTATCAGCTGAAACGCAAGTCGCTGTTAAAACTTGCAGGATAACAGGCTAATAAACAGTGAGCAGGTGGGAAAAGACATCCAGTGCCTGATGATTACATGTGTTAGAGTGGTGGTTGGGAGATGACTTTAATAATAGAGAAGGCTGCAGCCTGCTGAGAGCTGCATGACAAGGCGTCCTTGACCACGCACACAACAGGCCTGAGCATTCTGCTGCAGCTTGGAGCTTCACACAAGGACAGTTGGCTGCTAAAAATAACTTTAAGAGAGAACAAACTAAAATATTAATATGTTGTGGGATGCTACGATTCCTTGCACACTGAGCAGCACTGCCATGCAAATGATCAATTTCCAGGAGGAGAAGAGAGAATTAATTTTCACATTGCCACATTGAAATGGCTTAAATATGCACCAAAGCTATTTTCAGTGACCAGACAATTGCATCCTGTATGGCTTTGTGAATGTGAGCTGACAGCCTGCTACAGCAAAGTGCAGTGCAATCATTTTTGGGCTTGAGCCAGGCATATCAATTGAATCATGGCTCCTCCATAGCAGCTCGGTGAAAGAAATGCAGAATGAGCACGTCATTTCATATTGAACAGAAGGCTAAGGGTTTAATGACTGCTCAGCGACCTCAGGCAAGATTTCCATCAACACACTGAGCCACTGTTGTTTTCGGAGGAGCCATGAAGTAAACACTGAAGATGTAGGAATTTACTGTGTGTCCCTTGGCCCATGTGAAGGCTGGCAGCATGCCTACATGTGATGTTTATTAAACACAGCAGAAAGCCTTCCTTTTTGCCACTTGGGACATTTATGGAAATTAGGGTCTTTAGTTATATGAATTTTAGCCTTTCAGAAAGTCTCCTTATGCTACTGATACAGACTTTCTGCATTATTGGTACTTACATCTTCTATCTAGTTTTAAGTCAGGGTGACACTGCTGTCACGTGATAAAAAGCATGAAGGAGTTCTTCCCTGGGCCTTGAGCACAGAGACCAGGAAAGACCTGAGCCTGTTTAGTACTTCAGATTGCATTTGTGCTACGATTTAACTGCTGAAAAAACCCCAGGAAAACAGATCAGTCAATGTTATAGTCTGGGTTGCATTTGGAATTGCTCACTGATTGAGAGGGCAGCAAGGATTGCACTTCTGCAGTGGAAAAGCTGTGACATCCCTGAGGCTGATGGGACCAGCTCAGCAAGCTCATCTGCTGTGCCATCTCCTTTCAGGTACAGAGGTGTTAACTTAGAACAAGAAAAAACCCACAAAAGGGATTATTTTAATCCTTTATATCTATATGTGGGGAGAGAGATGTAGGTACATATTCAGCTGACAAAAAAGCTACCTTTGAGCTAATTTCCTGGATGATAGCAATGATTCCCCTTCCAGACAGATTTATGCTTTCTTTAACAAAGTACAGGCAGCACAAACACTTAATATGAGCAGCTCTACTGGTTAATTAACTCTTTCAGCATGTGTGCAATGCTGCCTGCAAAACAATACTTGGTGTAGATGACATCATTAGCCAGGGAAATCCAGCAGGCAACCAGCTCTGCTCAGCTTCCCACCAGGACTCCTCTGATGGAATTACAGTAACTGAAGATCTGATCCTATTATCTGTAATGTGTCAGGTAAATTTTAAACTAAATCTCCCAATGTGTGTTCTGACAAGAGTGCCTGCTCCACTAAACAGCAGCCACAAGGTGTTCTTGTGTAAACCACTGCCTGAAAAAGGCAGCTGGCTTACAGGGGTTGCCACTGAGTGAGTGTGGGGATGAACTTGCAGCGCTGTGCACCTCACCAGCTGGGGAGGAATCTTGCATTTCTTATAGTTTCTCAGTAAAAGTTAAATAATTTCTGTTAGAGATGAGCATCAGCAGTACAACTTCAGATCAGAGTTGGTGCTGCTGTGCTGCTGGGGGGTTCCAGACTCTTCTTTTTCTCTGTATTTTGCTGATTTCTGTGGATTAATCAGGTGCATACTATGTGCAGCCTGTACTTCCCGCTCTGAACTAGAGGCAAATTCCATCTTCCAATTGATCTACCCGGCAATATTCAAGTGGCATTCAGTAGCAGCATAAACATTTTGAATAGATCCAATTCAGATAATGTTTTCTTTATAGTTTGCTATTTGATAGTGGAACAAATATGATTATTCACTGCCTTTTTCACCAATAGGTTTTTTGTAAAGCTTGAAGATAGCAAAATCCTGAAATACATTTCTCTTGGATCATTTAACAACTCCAGGCTTGATCCTGTAAGCTGTAGGTAGTGCAAATGCACAGCTAAGCCACTGGTAGGATTAAGGAGGATGCTGTATTTATCTCAAAGGGCAGCAGCAGAAAGTTGACATTAAAGTCTGCTGTGCCACTGCAGTCTGAGGATATTGCTGCCTGTGTGAGCTGCTGGGCTGTGGCTGCAGGGACTGCATTTCACTGCTGTCATCCCTCCTGACCCTCTGGGCTTCCACCTGTCCCTGGAGCCCAGCCCTTGCTCCCTGGCAGGCCAAGGTGTTATGCATCAGCAGGGGAATCCCAAATCTCCAAGGACTGGTCCAGCCTGTGCCTCCTCCTGCTCCTTCCCCAGTGGGAACCACCCTGCCAGCCCTGCCTGCCCTGTGAGGCACCCGCTGCTTCCCTCTGAGCTCCAGGTGTGAGCACACTGTGCTCCATGGTAGACTCAAGCTGGCCTTGGGGAAAGGTGAAAATAATAGTAACAACAACAATAAACACTTGTTGTCGTATTTTAAACACGATTTAAACAATTTGTTCAAATGGAAGATGTTTTTTCCAAATCCCTTTCTACTGCAATCAGGTGATTTTGTGAGTAATTCGAATTTTGTGTTTAATGAAATAAGTGTTCTGCCCTCAGATTAACAGAAAAATATTAAAGATGACGGCAAAAAAATCCCAAACCTCTGCTATGTTAACATTAACCAAATAAACATAAAATAATTTTTAAAAGCTTGAAAATTGGTACTGCGAGTTTAATTAGCCTTCAAAATACTGATGCTATAAGTTCTTTATATCTTCAGCCAGCATTTTTAAATGAAAATACTAAATTAAAAACAGCTTTAGAAGTGTGGAAGCTGAAATATACAGTAATACCAGTGAGAGAGAGAAAAAACTTTTGCAATGAGGAAATAAGGGAGGAGTGTGTTGTTTCTTTGTGTAGTTTCTCACAGTCCTTAGTCTGTTTACACAGAGAAGCTTTTCTGTCATTATATCACTCCATAGTGTATTAAGTATAAAGCAAATATTCACACTGTGTCACTGGTTTTCACAGGAGTAGGCACTCGATCAAGGTTTAGCATGTATGACTACGTTTGCAAAATCAGTGCTTCAGGCAAAGTCTTTCCAAAAAAGGTCCCTGTAAAGTGGTGTTAGATAATCGTAGATGTGCTGTGGATAAGGCACTTTAGAAGGTATGGAAATGGATTTGAAACCGTATGAAATACACCTCAGAGATTCCCCAAAGTCACGTCCTTGTTGAACAGGAAAATGCAGGAGGCTGACAGGCAGCTCCTGGTGGGCTGATGCTTTAAGGCGGCGTTGGAATTGCTCATGTGGTGGATCTGGAGCAGACTTGTCCGTGGCAGATAGTGGGGAGCTTCCGACCCCGGGTGCTTTTGGCAAAAGGTTAAGAAAAGATGTTATGACAAGCACAGAGCATGTGTCAGAAATGTCATTGCTGCTGCAGAAATGAAGGTGAGCACGGATGAAAATAGCTGGGACTCCCAGGTATCACTGCAACACTATTTTCATACTCAATCTGGGCATCTCTCATGAAAACCCAGGGCTAGGGTTTGCTGGAGTCATCTGTTCAGCCTACAGGCCATTTGGAGATGAGTAAACCTGCAGTGGGACAGGAAATCCTGTGTGGTGGTGCCTGCTCAGAGCCACTGACAGAGGCAGTGGGATAAATGACGTGCTCATGTTCAGCAGTGTGGTTCCACTGAGGTCACAGATTTCATGTGTTTGCTACGATGTGCCTTTCTGTTTGGATTTGGGGGTTTTCACAGCTACATAGATATGCAAGCTTAAATGAGCTTGGGAACAAAACCTGAACAATATCATAGAATAGATATTATCAGCCCAAAAACGCCATCATGGAATATTAAAGGATTGAGAATGCCATGTAGGGAGAGTCCAGGCTTCATAAATGCAAGGAATGGCTTTCCAATCCTTTATATTCATGTATGCCTTCCACTGACTTTGTTAAATCCAGGGAAGTAGCAAAAATGTCCATTCCTCAAATGAAACCTGTAAGTAATGTCCAATGACTGCAGGCTGTTTTATTAATTTATATATAAATATATATAAAGTCATTATGAGAGCTTTGTTTTTAGTTACATTAATGTCCCTCTATACTTCCTAGCTATTTACATGAAATTTCCCAGGATATAAATTATAGTGGAAAATCACAAATGAGAGCCAGACTCCATGAGGATAAGCAAAATAAACTTGATAGCTGTATTAACTGATGAATTTTTGTTACACTTGAGCACTGCCTTTCTCTTTTGCCTTTTATTTTGAAGACCACACTTAAGAGGGCACAGCTTGAGAATATTTTGTGCAGCCTGGGTGGAATTTCCTTGCTTGTCTCCTCCAAAGGCATCTCTCTTTCTTGAGAAAATAACTCCTACTTCATCTACAAATTAATTTCATGGATATTCAGAAGAAGCACTTATGTTACAAACTGTAATGTAGGGAGTGAGTGAAACATGCTGCTCTGCTTGGCTTTATCACACACGTGAAGCAAGTGGCAATATTAAATACTCAGTTTTGATTGAAACAGAACAGTTGTACATTGACTGACCTAAATTCAAGCTTTGGAAAGTTGACAAAGCCAAGGTTTATAAGTTTAGTCACTTGCTGGAAACTGACTTCAAAATTTTGCATTGACTGTAATAACATAAGTAAGTTTAAGTAAATAATCCATTACAATAATGTGACCAAAAGATTGGGCCTTGTCAGTTGATGGTTGGGCTTGGTGAACTTAGAGGTCTTTTCCAACCTTAATGATTCTATGAAATGGAGGAATATATAGGGTAACTAGCATTAAACCAACTGGAAGCAAATACTTTCATGCTTTTATATGCTTTGCAAAGCATGTATAGAGTGTGATACATACTGTCTCAGATGCCATGATGTTCTCTATGTTAGATTAATTACACTGTGTGATCTGGGAGGAGTAGAAGAACATACTGCTTCCTTCCAGAATGAAAAGCCAAAGCACATCGTTTCAAAGGTCTGTGTGCCATCTTCATAAAGGAAGTTCACTAAATAAAAATGATCATCATTAAAATGGCATTTTCCTGGCCCTCCTGCTGTGTGTTGCTGCTCAGAGAGCTCGGAGGCTGCCCAGCTGGGGCTGCTGCTGCCCTTTGGGCGCTGCCTGGAACAGCCCCCCATGGATCCATCCCAGGCACTCCTGAGAAAGCCATCCAGAAATATGGCTCTGTAATCATGGGAAGCAGTTTAATTCAAGTTGATAAATGCCAGCCATTCCCAGCTGGTGTGCATTCTGTGGTGGCACACGTTCCCAGGTGCCAGAGTCTGGTGGCAGTGCCAGCAGAGCCTGTCCCGTGTGCTCCATGCCCTTTCCAGCGCTGGCATGGGGGGACAGGGTGACATTCTGCATGTTTTAATTGGCCCCATGCATTCTCAAAAATCTGCTCAGAGCACAGGCAGCATTAAAAAAATAAAAGTTAAAAGGCAGTTCATGTCCATAAATTGGGATTTTGAATTTTATAAAAAATGTATTCAAAAATCTGCTCAGAGCATAGGCAGCATTAAAAAAATAAAAGTGAAAAGATAAATAAAATAAAAGTGAAAAGATAGTTCCTGTCTGTAAATTGGGATTTTGATTTTTAAAAAGAATGTATTGTAAAATTGTTCCTGTATGCAGAGTTTGACACTGCTTGGCTGCCTCATCCAGCCAGTCTCCAACACATCTCCTCGTGTAAACCAGAGGGGAGCTCTGCTTTGAACTGGCACAGTGCAGCTCATCACTACAGATACATGACCGGAGGCTCTGAATTTACAACCAGCCTGACTAAAGTTGGATTACTAAATCCATAATCCTTCATCTGAATAAGTGCTCTTATTTTAGAAAGAGTGCTGTTCGGTGGACATTGTTCAGAAGGGCAAGTGCTCCAGAAAAAAGTGTATTTATATGCAATACTGCTGTGTTTGAATGCAGAAAAACATCGTATTGATTTTTTTTCCTTTTGTGAGTTTTGTTAGGGAAAAAAAGAAACAGAACTTCTGTGGGACAAAATCTAATTTTTGGTTGAAAGCCAGTGACCTTAGAAACAAAATGCTTTTGTTTAAAAAATTCCTTAACCCATTCTGTTGACCAGTTTGGATAATAAAATTATTTATTTAAAGGTTCAAGAATAAAAATTGATACTTTAGTGTGTGCCTTAGGAACCTGGATAGCATAGCAGACAATTAACACTGTTTGCTGAAATAGTTGCCCTCCACTCTTCTGCTAATCACAGCCACAGTGGCTTAAGCCACCATATTTATACAAAATAATTAAAATGTACATCTTCACAGAGAACTGTTGCATAGTTTTAATATTAATTTAACAAATGTAATCCCTATGAATGAGGCTTATCATTGAAATAGCAATAGGACTTTTGGGGTGTTGCTAAGCAATATTGTAATTACGGGGATTGGCTACAAACTGCTCTTGTGGGGAGAGGCAATGGCTCATGAAAATGCATCAACCATTCATACCCTGCATATTCCCCATGTCCCTGTAGGGTACCAGGTTCTTCCTGCAAAGATTCATCTCAATTTCCACAGAAGGAGAAAAGATTGTAAAATCAATAAAATCATTATGGTTGCAGCTAATCTATTTTAAAGAAATCCTTGCAAGCAATGTGCATTATTAACATGAGCTAGGCCTGTGCTCACGGGCTGTGCTGCCAGTCAGTTTCCCAGACACCAAGAGAAGCACAGAAAGCCTCTGGTCTGCAAGTGTCTGACAAGTGTTGACACGTTAACATTCATTAGGAGATTCGGTCAAGCAATTCACGCTTGATTAATTGATTATCCCACGGTGACAGTTCATTTTTTGAAATGTCTGCCAACCTGGGGAGGAGCAGCACCGTCAGAGCGATGACAAAAGACATTGATGGACAAACACGGGGCTTACTGAACAGCTGCTGGAGTGCAGACCAGCATCTACAGAGTTTAATCAATGCCTCAACGACATGGCAATGCTGTAAAGACTGTTTATTTCTTTTCTGTGCATTTATGAATTTTTAATGCAATCAATACATATTAGCTTCATTTGTTGTCTGGTTAAAATGTAATATGAATTTTCCAAGTTAAGACTTGCCTTAATATCAGATTTTGTACAGTGAAATTTATGAGTCCTTGCAGTTTTATGAGGTTTTATTGATGCTTAGAAAGCCAAGCATAATTTCTGGCTTTGTTTATTCCAGCAATACAGAATTAGTAAGAGTAGACATTGCTTGGCTCATTGAATAAATTAATTTCCTTGGCAATGTGTGCATTTTGAATTTTCTTGAATTAGGTCAGAAAAAGTGGATGTGTCAGCACAAGTAAATAGCAATTGCACTGCAAAAGGATTTCAAGCTAGAGCAGTGCAAGGGAGAAGCTCTAAACCACAGTAAATTACCCAGAGAGTATGTGTGTTGGCACAGATCATCCCTTGCTTAAATGGTACTGGAGTCCACTGAAATACCTAATAGACAAGTTTGGCTCAAAATTAATCTGCAGCAGATGTTTGACTAATGAATGATTCGAAAGAACTGGAGTGTATTGTGATATAATTATCTGATATTGCAGTGTACTGCTTTCAGAGCTTGTTTTTGTCTTACTTATGCAGTAGAAACAAAAATGCAGAAGTCATAGTGTGATTTTTCAGAATGATCACTTGGTTTTGGAGTATAAAGAAAGAAGAATCCCAAATCATTAAATTATTGCAGCTTACAAGTGAAGTCAGTACCAGACTGATCTGTGACCTAGCCATGGGCAGGTGTTTTTCCAAGCTTTGATGAGACAAGCATTCAGAGAGCTGCTCTTCTCACAACACCCATCTCTATTCCTCTCCCTCCTCAGCATCCTCCTTCCTTGCACATTGTACAGATTGGGTGTCAGGGCAGGACTGTGCTGATGCAGCAAAGGTGGTTCTTTGGTGCTCAGGATCCCTTGTCACTGGGAAGCTGCCCAGGGAAGCTGCTGTAGCTCATCTCATTCCTGACAGCCCTGCCTAAAGATCTGAATTTGTCTTCCAAAAGTCAGGAGGAGCTATCACCAAATTCAGTCACAATTTCCACAACTGCTGCTGTTGTCTTGTGAAGTCCAAGCTTTCTTGAACTGATCCTGAAGCTTGATGATGGTTTCAGAAACAGGCTGTAAGAAGGAGTCTTCTCTATGCATCTCACTTTTTGCATCACTGTGTCACACATTTCTGAGTGAATCCTTCAATGTTTGGTATTTGTCTCTCCTGAAGTTCTAACCATGCAACCATCATGGACTGCTCTGGGTGTGACTGGGATGCCACAAACAAATTCAGGTGAAGAACAAGGAGAGCCATCACTCCATGTGTCTTTTGAATTAAGTGATTGTGTGTCTCAGAAAGAGAATATTATGGAGAGAAATTAAGAGCTTGTGCTTCTTTGCCAAGATAAAGCAGTTCTGTAAGAAATGAGAGTGCTCCTGGGTTAGGGCATCACCCTGTGTTAGTAATGAGAACACTGAAGAACCTTTACCTGACAGCAGTTTATGCCAGAGCAGCCTACCTTGCCTTTGCTTCTAAACCACTACATACTGCCTGGTGCTAAAGACAGGATATTTTAATGGAGAGAAGGGCTGCTGATCTGAGCCACCATGGCAATTCCTCTGCTCCTAATAACAGAGGCTGCTGTCATTCCAGTGACAATTAGCAGGCAAATCCTATTACAGGAATAAGATCACCTAATCCTCAACTCTGGTACATGCTATTCACTATGATAGCATTTTAATTATAAGACTTGTGCAGGCTACAACACTTCATGCAAAAAACCCAGAAAATTCAGAAATTGTGTTAGATGACTTCACTCAAAAATGACAAGTTTGACATCTCCTATTTCAAAATTATTACTCCAACCCTTTTAATTGGCATAACTACTTTTCTGTGCTGTTCAGAGTAGTAATGGGAGGAGACCCAGCAAGGTCTGAATTGTCACTAGCAATTTCCCTCTGCTGCATTTTTAACTTGTTTACAAAGGTAGAAAGCAATAAAAAAGATACTTGGAGAGAGCCCATCAGGGGCATTCTCCACTTGGTGTTTGTATCCTTTAAAACTTGTTCACTAGGTGCAGCAAAGAGAGAGAAGTGAATACAGGAGTGAATGTGGGAGCAGCTGGCTGCACGCTGGAGGCACTGAGCCCTGGAACAGCCCAACTGCTCCAAGAACCTTCTCCAGGTACTCTGTCCAGGTAGAACGGGGTCAGTCCCTCAGCAATGAGGAGATCCAGGCTTTATTTAACACTAGGCACTGTCTTAGGGCTTCTTGTTCCCTTGGTGAGTTCAGGGTGACCTGTACTTTCTGTTTACCTGAAGAACAGAACACTTCCCATGAAGGAGGATATTAGAAGAATCTTTTTCACACTTGCACAAGCTGCCTTTGGACATGTCTAGTTGCATGATGAACCTTGTGCTCTGCTCCCTGTATCTCTAACTAGATCTTCTCTAGGGGGCTTTCTACTCTTCAGGTTTTGCAAAGTATTTAGCACTTGTATAAATCTGCTAACATAGAGTCACCAGTAAGTGATGGATTGAGATCTTTTTCTTGTTTGAGAAAACACCACCTAGCAGTCTATGTACAGACCTTGACCCTGTGAGCAGAACTCAGCCCCAAAAGCTGGGCCATCACTTTAAGTCACTGTACTGTTACTAAGGACACACCATATCAATGCATTTCCAAACCTATTCATTATAATTTCTGTTTCACAGAGCTAGAGTAAGTGCTGTGGCTCTCTGTTCCCATGATATGCATGCTATTCTTGGCCTTTTACTGTATTAATAGTTCCCTGGATTAACTGAACTGTGAATGGGAGGCTCGGACTGCTGAAGGTGTGCTATCTTGGATTGATGCTCTTTCCAGTTAGCACAGTTAAGTATCAGGTGCAGCAATGAAACAAAGCAATGAGCAATCCTTAAAAAGAATATTGTTATCATTTGTCACAAAAATCTATTTATTATTTTTAGCAACCTACATTACTCATTTCCCTTATTCTTCCCCCAAACTCAGAATAGGCTTACTCAGTGACTCTTTCAATCACAAGTATCAGTATTACAATTCTCTGTCATGCTTTGTATTTTGTTATCCCTAGACTCTAAATCTGTTCCTTTTCTCTTCCATGTTATCTTTAACATCTTTATAACAAAAGTGCTGCAAAAGCTATTGGAGAAAGATCAGTCTGTCTGACAACATCATTCTTTGCAGAGTGGTAGATTTTGAAAAGAGGCCACCAGCTCTGCAAGATGAAGTAGCATTCTCTTTAACAAAGGAGGATAAGCATCAGAGGCATCTGGGGAAAACCTCTGATTCAAAGTGCTGCACTGTGAATATGAATTCAAACCAGTAACAAGAAAAAAGCAGAGTATCATGTTCAGTAAGCTGAGTTCAACTCTCTTGAAGCAGGGGCTGCAGGAACTGATAAATTCGCGGGACACACTTGAAAGTGAATCGAGAAAAGTTACTGTTCTCTCCAACCATCTTTGAATCAGGTTTTCTAAAGCTAGTTTTAAAGTACATGAACCTCCACCTGCTTTAGGAGCCAACATAATTATTGAGCAAATTAGCTATTTATGTGTCTGAGTGGCTAAAGCAATCCAAGGAAGATCCATGTGCCCAGTGCACCAGAAATTTGACAGCAGAGGTGTCACTGGAACCTGCTGAGACTGACCCCTGCTGCTTTAGGGCCTTCCCACTCTAACTTTCCTACAGAAATGCCTGTAGGATTTATGCATACTGTCCCCTTCCAGTATCCCTCACTTCCACAGGGGCTTGAACTGTTGTCTGGGCAGAGGGACAGGGACCGAATGGAAGTGCAGCTTAAAGGATGAGGTTGCATCAGCTGTAGCATCACTTCTGCACCACTTTTTGGGAAAGATGAATTTTAAAACAGACCCATTCCAAAGCTTTAGTTATTTCCCCAGACATATCTTTCTATTGTTTCAGATATAGAAAGAAATGTTAGAAGAGATCTGAAATATGTCTGTTTGCAGGAGGGTTAAAATGTGGTTGCTGTGAGCAGTTGGAGTGTGTCTAACGTGATCTGCACACAGTACTGCTCACTGCTGCAGCCATGGGGGAGCAGCACGGGGAACCTCAGGGAGGGAAGAGAGCTCTGCACCCTCAGACACTCATCCTCAAAAGTTCTCTGAACAGTGACAAAGAAAATATGGCTTCTGAAGAAATCTTGGGCTGGGATTTCTCCCTGTAAACTAGACTGAGTCTGCAAAAAGGGCCATTAAGTGCAGGCACATTTACTGCTGACCATGCTTTTGCATTGGCCCAGTGAGGAAAGGCAACTTTCCAGCTGGGTGGTTGTTTTTATCTGGTGTGGAGCACTCCTAAGATGCTTTACTTCAATCTCCCTCTGGAGAGATTACTTCTGGTTTATAGTTCAAACCAAATGCATATCTTTAGATGCATTTCTGGTTACTATACCCTTTAAACTGTAGCTTCAACACCCATTAAGTCTGTGAGCTCCTAAAATTATTATGTGGACATACAGACCTCTTTCTATTGAGGTTTGCTTACTTTTTCCCCCTTTGTTTGGACCCTTTAGTTACCTTAAAAACAATCCATGGACTAGAAAATGTAGCACAGAATGGTTCCCAGATATTTTGCATACCCTGACCTGGCCACTCCTCCTTGGAGGCTCCAAGCCATGGGGGTCTGGCTTCAGCTCCTCCTCCTGATGGGAAACAGTGAAATTATCATTGAAACAACCTGTGGATTGTCCTATTATGTGTTTAATAAACCTGTTTGGCCACCTGCACCTGGTTTCCCATTTCCCATGTGCCCCACAGCTAAGACACAGCTGAGGAGAAGGTGAACCTACAATCCAAATGCAGCTGTGCTTGCAAGGAATCTTAGGTTTGTGAAATTCCTGACAAAGAATAGTTTAGGCTTGCTAACTAA
Source organism: Cyanoderma ruficeps (assembly GCA_008694505.1). Taxonomy (NCBI): domain Eukaryota; kingdom Metazoa; phylum Chordata; class Aves; order Passeriformes; family Timaliidae; genus Cyanoderma; species Cyanoderma ruficeps. Next base: position 607,387 of record VZDJ01000868.1, on the reverse strand, counting down.
AAGAAATAGAGACAGATTTATGCAACTAGGCTATAAAAACAGTCCCTATATGCAGCAGGTCTAATAAATGCTTTGTTTAGGGAGCAAAGTCACAGCCAGAAAGCAGAATTGCCTTTTCCTAAGGTGAGTCTCTAACACCATGCACTTCCTTCACTGAAAAGGAGATGGCAAACACTTTCCTTCTATGAAGACCAGAGTTCTGTGATTGCTTCTGGTTCTGCTAAATGACTACAAGAAGATGGGTTTGCCTTGCTAATTGCAGCTGCTGTTGTAGCAAATAGGGTTTCTCTCGGAATATGAATAATTAGTCCTTCATTTGAATGTTTTAACGGCATCAGTGGTTGGTTGCTAAAAGGACAGAAACACAGAAGCATTTAATTAATGAATATTAAAATATTCAGAATTTTTGAAATGCTGCCTCAGCAGTTCTTTGGGAAATATCTTTGATTTTAATCACATAACTACCTGTTAGTGGTGGTGTGGAAGCTGTGATGAAAGTGGCTGAATGCTGTAAAAATGCCTAAAAATCCACACAGCCTTCTGAACTCAGTAGGAGCCAGCATTTGACTTGCATGCCCTAATTTTAGGAATTTGAAATCTAATTAAGCTTAAATTGCAACAAAAATATGCAAAGATCAAGGGACACAAGGATGCCTTCACTGTTTCAGGTAGGGACAGGCTACAACCAGCAGGTTGGATGAGGGAGATGAAGGATGGCTGGGAGGGAGATGAGGGGAAGCTCAGTCCTGCTCCCCAGGCCGCCGCACAGGGCGTGTTTTAAAGTCTGAGTTTCTTTCCCCACACAAAAATATAAATAACTTAAAAATACAGTAAGGCTGGTGCTGCAGAAACCTCTTCCCAAAGGCCCCAGTAAAGGGGCAGGAGGTGCTGAGCTGGCAGCTGTGTGTGCTGAGGGTGCTGCTGCTGATCTACTCAGGATCATTTAGGGCAAAAAGGAAAACCTCCACACTTGGAAGGGACACTGGGGATGGCACATCCAAGACTGATATGGAGGCTAAATCAAGTATATTTCAACCTTTGAAATTGAAAGGGAAAACCAGGAAAATTTCCTTGTCTGCACTGTACATTTCTGATTTCTAATCTGTGATTTCATAGAGGAAAGAAACTGTGGGACTGAATTTCTTTTAGGAATGGTGTCCTTGGCTTATTAATACACTTTATGTGTTGTCCAATTTCGGGGGAAGGGCTGCATTTGTGTGTGGGTGGTATTATTGTAGGAAATGTCTTACCTAATTATTATCTACTGAAACATCACCTAGGAGATACTCTTTCTCTGACATGCAGCTTGATACTTTATGCAGAAAGAGGTAACTCTTCCATAGTTCATTAAATTATGTTGTGGTGAACTTATCTCCACTGGGTCGCAATTAAGAAGTGAAGCCACTGCCTTTAGAGGAAAAGGCAGAGAATAATCAGAATATACTGAACATATAATTTGGTCTCTGGAAATAAGCAAAAGGAAAAACACAGTGTGCAAGCATGTAGACATTAAGAATGTATTATGTTCCAAAGATTTGTATATGGAAGTACAGTATAATTATATCATTACTGTTCCTTAGAAATATTTAGTATTTTAAAAATTCTAGGTGCTCTTTCTAAGTTTGCTAACTACTGTAAGGTAACCGTAGTAAATGTACATTTTCCTTCCTACTTCCCTTGTTTCCATTGTAGCACCCTGGGAACTTCAGTCACTCTGATTCTGGACCCATTTCCTATTAATATGCATCATAAAACTGCAGTAAATTTTATCTTATATTCTCACTTAATTAAAAATTTTCATTTTAATAATATTCTTTTTTCCTTTAAAAATTTTTAAAGTATCTAGCAGAACTAGTCTCTCTGTATGTTTTCTGACAAAAACCCCACAAAATTCCTTTCATTAGATAATTTCAAATGTGAAGAACAGAAAAGGAATTTGTCTCAGCTGATATTTCTCAGACCTCCTTGCCCAGCATTCTTCTGCTGCACGCATCTTTTTTTTTTCCTGTTCCTCTTCCACTTAGGTAGGAGAGACATGGGAGAGATCATATGCCTTTTGTTCTTAACACTGTTGTTATAAGGGTTTGGTAAGGTTCACTCTTTCAGCAGGTGTTGGTGGGTACAGCACTGGAACACGCAGGGATGTGGCTGGTTTAACATGCAGCACTGAACACTTACATCACCAGTGCTGAGGTGTTAAATTACACCTGACTTGGTACATTCTTGAGCAACTTAATTCCCTTCACTAGCAGGAGAATGAGCAGCTCATAAATGCAGAATAATGGGAATTTTAATTACGTAGTGATTTAAGGATGCCTCCTGTTTATAAGGAAAGAGCATCTCTTGAGCTGAATGAAGGGGAGGGGCAGGTTTCAATTTAAGAGCTCAGAGAAAAGCAGAGGATTCGTTTCGTTGGTTTGGCTGTTCACAGTATCCAAGTGAACTCGGTGTCTGTGGTGCTGATGTTTGTTTTGAGCATGTGAATGATATCCCAGCTCTGTTTAAGTTCTCCACACAGTCTTTACAATGAGCTTTAAACAATTAGAGTGAACTACAATAAAGTCTCAGTGAGTACAAAATTGCTTTGCTACGGCATAAAATTCCTGGTCCCTGCCTGCAGGTGGGAATATTTATTTTTGTGACCATTTGAATACACAACTTCTCATTTGTTTACAGTGGAATAGTGAGCCGAGTTTGTTTTTCTGTATGAGATAAGTATCATCATGTTTTCCTGAGCAGCTGCACACACAATTAGGAGGGCCCAATTAAAGCTGCATTCCATTCACACAGAGCAGCAGTGATTCCTGTCTGTAATTTCTCCTGTTTTCTGACTTAGAGGTATTAAGTTGTACAGGACTTCATTAACAAATGAAGTCAAGTCAAACAAGTCATGGAAAAAAATGCAACAAGCTGGAAACTGATATGTACGACCTCGGCCCTTATGCACTACCTACAGCTTGAGAAAAGGACTCTCCCCTCCCACCCCTCCCAAGTAGCCATTAGGCAAGTGACCAGTTTCCTCTGTTTAGGCTTGTGCTTTCTGTCCTCCTGGCCACAACAAGGACTTGTGTGTGTCCTCTGCTTCCATATCAGCCACTCTGACTGCAGTGGGTGCAGGCCATCCAAAGACTCCTGTCAATTCAAGCCTGAAGTAATTCTAAGGCCAATGCACCTTTGTTTGTCCCAAGCATTATCTGCACCATCATTACAGGAAGTTCAGCACTGCCAAATGGAAGGAGAAAGGTAAATGAATTAGAATTCAAAAGTAACAGGGCACTAGAGCACTGGTGCCTTCTTGAAGGATGAGGAATTTCATTCAAACCCTGCCTTTTTTTCCTCCTGAGGCTGTTCAGTACCAATTGCTCCATAAAGGGACTTGATGTCCCTGCCTTCCCCCTGGCAGGTTTTGCTTTCATCATTTAGGGATACCCAAAGTCTGCAAACACAGATTTCTCATCTAATGTGTGCCACAAAGAGCAAAACATCAGACATACAGTCCCTGTCAAGAGCTGTGTGAGAAAATGTGTGTTTTCCCACCAAGCACAGGAACAGAAGACCCAGAAGATTCAATTTCTGTAGAAATGGACAGAGATTCTAAAGAAAAGAGGGAAAAAGCATCTCTGAATTGCCCTGAAGTGCAGAAGTGGCAGTACAGGAAGGGCCTGGCAGGAGCATTTTGACCTTAATCACCACATAAACCTTCTGAAGTAGCTGAGACCAAAAAGTGACAAAGATGAGACTGAATTTCACAAGATGCAGAATATGTGACCCTTGAAGCATGGGAGCAGAGTTAGCAGCTGGGCCACTCAGCTGATAGGAAAGGGCTTTATTGCACTATTGCTATGAGAGAGTGTCTTACAGGAGAGGGCCTCTATAGAATAACATTAAAATCAGTTAACCACCTTGTGTATATCAAGGGGAGACAGATCTCCAACCAGTCATTTATTTTCAAAAATAGATAGATTGTTTCTTTAGAGAAAATCATAAAGATGTCCCCAAGAAGTTGGTCTTGTGTAGGGCCTACACAAGATCAATTACTTTGGGTTTTTTGCTCTCATGACTGGTGCTAAAGCAGTAAACTGACAGTTTTGATGCTGATACACAAAGAAAGCCATAATAGGAAAGAAAGCTACCTTTAATTTCAAGCTCCACTAGAATCATGAAAGGAAAATTAATGTTTACTAAGTGAAAAAGGATGATATTGCTGGAGAGAGGAAGTTTTGGTTAAGCTTTTAGGGGAATATTAATAACTTTCAGAAATGGAAACATATATAATAAAACATGTTTAAAATGGCATAAACTGCAGGAAATCCAGGAAGTATTTTAGACTGACTTGGGCTCCTCAGTATGTTACTATGTTTTAAAAATCATGCAAATTGAATGATAGCTGACATATGGAAGGAGGCTTTCTAGTGCAGACACATTTTCTATGGAAAATTAAATACAGTCTTATATTTAGAAGAAATGTTTTGAGGTGGAATTAAAGTCTGCTGATCAACTTTTGCACATTTTTGTAATGCTTCTGCAAATTTCCAGGGGAATCTTCGATGCATCCAGGCTCATTCCCTGGGAATATCCTTTCAGAAAGCTGCCATTCTGAGAGTCCTCTGACACGGTGCAGCTGAGTTTTGCCCATGATATGCTGCCAAGCCATAAATGAATGCAGCTCAGAGACAGCAGGTCACTTTTTATTTTGTCAGACACAACAACAAAGTGTCAACCTCTGACAGTTTTAAAAACTAAGCTTTAAAGGAAATATCAAAGGTGGTTTTTTTTTAACTAGTCAGAGAAGAAATACTCCCAGAAAGAAAGAGGATAGGGAAATTTGTGGAAGTGAAAGCTGCCCTACAGGAGTGAGTCAGCACTACATCACTCTGGTTTTATGCTGATAAATACAATTGGGATTAGGTGACATGGTCTTTATGCCATCAAATAAATGGGCAGTGGATCTGGTTCAGTCTTCTGATGTGTATGTGGGATTGTAACTGCTGCTGGTAGTCCACTGGATTTGGTGATAATATCATAGTTAATATGGTTTGGTCTTTTGTGGTGGTATCTAAAAGTCCTTAGGTACCTTGAATCCTCTGCAGAGAATTCCCTTTACAAGAGGAAATGGAAACACTGAATGGGTGAATTGCCTGCTGTAACACAATACAGCACAATCTATGAGCAGTAGGGCAAGACAGGAACAAATCACAGCAGCTTTGGATCCCAGCTCCACAGCCTGAACACCTCAGTCTGTGACTCCTGTGAAAAACGTGCTAATGGTTGGCAGGAAGTATTGTCAAATAAAGGCTGGTCTGCCTGCTAGAGCATCAGAGCTGTAACTAGGCTTTGGGCTCAAGAAAAAGGAAAGGAAAGGAAAGGAAAGGAAAGGAAAGGAAAGGAAAGGAAAGGAAAGGAAAGGAAAGGAAAGGAAAGGAAAGGAAAGGAAAGGAGTACCTTCTCAACACCATGTAATAAATAAATGCTGCATTTTTTATAAGACCGCCAAGAATATGGCATAGTCATGATAGTAGGGAGAAGGTTGTAGGAGACAATCTCTGTACAGTACACTGGTGATGAAACAGCTTGTTTGTGATTGCTTTCTACACTAGACTACATTTCTTTCGAGCAGATTTGCACTGGCAGTGTGGTGTAGGATTTCCTTTGGAACCATCTGGCCAGATTTTGATCCCTTATAGCAGTAGGCTGATGAAGTCATCACTAGCACTTCTTTCCAATGTGAGAAACAGGTTCACATTCACAGTCTAAACCACAACCATTTCAAGCAGCAGAAAAGGGAATATCATAAGACCCTACTAAGTGTCTTGCCTTGGCAGAGAAGGAAATAGATATTTCTCTTTTTGTCCCAATAACTGTAGACCATTGTGAACCAGTCTCCAGAGAAGTTCTTTGTTTGGGGAAGTTCAGTTTAAGAAGACTCAGAGTATGTGACTGTAGGAGGTTCAGCCACTCTTGAGTTGGCAGAACTACCCTCACACACATAGCAGATGCTCAAAAGAGCACCAGCAAGCCACCTCACCTCTGCTACAGTCACCAGATTCTTTGCTCATCACTTCTGCTGGTCCTGTCAGTTGAGAAGCAGATTAAATGGCTTCTATCTTATAAAGAGCAGCAAGTTGCAAATGGCAGGAAAATCCTTCTGAAATTATAAAATGCTAGTTCATTTGCAACTGCATTTATAGGAAGTTTCCATTCTGGCAAACAAACAGTGCACTGTGCACTGGGACAGAGTTATGGAAATGTACAGTGAGCATGGAGATGTGCACAGGAGTGTAGTTTGTGAGTAACAAGGTGTGTGTGCAGTGAGTAAGTAACTTTGCTCTAAGGCTGCTGCAATATTTGCTGTGGCTCCCTTGTGCTGTCAGGGACAGCAGCATCCCTGTGCCAGCCCTTCCCCACATCTCTCCTTCCCCTCTCTCCACCCCATCACACCCTCAGTAAAGCAGAAAATAAAGAGGATGATAGAATAATGTTAGAAACTGGTCAATGAAGTAAGATGGCAATCACTGGAAAATCTCAGTCAGATGAGTTTCAGGCTTGGTTATATTCATATTTGACTTTCAAATTCTGATACAGTCAGAGTGCAAAGCCATTCTGTGTTTTCACCTTTTAGGAGTTTTTACAATATGGATCCTTTGAGATGTATTTTCCACCTTTTTTTCAGCTCCCAGAGGAGCATGTGACCATATATATTCATCTCAAAAGTTCTAACTGAAAACTCTTCCAGGTTTGAATTCAGTAACTATATGGCAAAAATGCAATATTTTTCCTCCTCACAGGCTTATGTAGAAGATTACTAATACTTTCACTAGTTTTTATGTGGCAAAATCTCCTAATAGAAAAGTCTATGCCATTTAAAAATACCCTATCTCTTCCATAGAACACACAGCCTCAAGTACACTGTCCTGCTATGGGGATTGCAGTGCAGCTATTTACTGTGCCACATGGAAGCTCCTTCCTGGTGCTCAGGACCTCACTGTCCTGCTGTTTGTGACCACAGTCCTGTCTCCAGCCCATGGACTGGCTGCTCTGTGGCTCAGAAGTTTATGTGGTGTTTGAAATCCACTTGAGATCTGTCAGGAAATGCTGTGCCCTTTGACTCTTCTCTCAGTGTTGTTATTGTTCTCAGGGCTCTCATCATCTGCTGTGGCCGTGGCCAAGGCTGGGAAGGGGTCATTAGCCCTGCTGGCTCCCTCACTGCAGACCCTGACACAGAGGGAGCACACTCCATGCTGAAGAAGCCTCCTCCTACCACAGGTTGGACAGGACATTTCTCTTTTGTGTTTCTGTTGCCCTTTTGCCAACCTGGAAATGAAACTTGACATAATTTCAGTAAGGAGGTAATGTAAAAGAGGATCTTTATCTGAAGGCCTTCAGGAGCAGTTATAAAAAGATGTCCACAAAAGCCCATGCCCACAGGGATGAGTACATATTTATAGGTTTAGGAAATTGGCATAATTGACAAAAAGCACCAATTAGGAGGACAAGTGGTGATGCAATTCCCCCCAGGTCAAGCCCCTTCTCTGGAGTTCCCCCCTCAGTACTGGCTGTACTTTGTCCATGAGAATGGATCTCCAAGAGTTGTTCTCAGCCTTGGTTCCCAGGAAGATCCAAGACAGCACTGGGGCCCTGCTCCTCCTGGGGTCTGGAGCTCTGCAATTTGTTTTGTCTTTCTGCCTAGGGAAAGGCCATGGAAGATTACTGGAAAAACTAGCTACTAGTACAATAAATAGGCCACAGGGCTACAAATATATGTGCAAAGAATACAGAGAATGTATTTTAAAAAAAAGGCAGAACCCAAACTGGCATCAGTTCCAGGACCAACACAGTGGTGGAGTGGCTAAATATTTTGTTACTGTAAAGTTTTTTTTCATGTTTAATATCTTGTCACAGACAGGAGATTTATGCATTAGCTTTAGGATGGGGATAGATGTATTAAATTCTTCTTGTACACCATGTGCAAATGTGCTTGACTTAGAACAAATCCCTTGATGTATCTATTTAAGAATAATGGTTTGATTATTGCAGAAGGCAAGTTTTATATCATGAAATCATAGTATTGTAAAATGGTTTGGGGTGGAAGGGAACCTTGAAGATCATCCAGTTCCCATTCCACTGCCCTGGCTGGGGATACCTTTCACTAGTTCAGGTTGTTCAAAGCCTCATCCATTCTGGCCTTGAATACTTCCAGGGATGGAGCATCCACAGATTCTCTGAGCAACCTGTGCCAGTGCCTCACAGGGAGGAATTTCTTCCTTGCATCTGATCCAAGTCCATCCTCTTTCAGTTTGAAGCCATTCCTTCTTGTCCTTTTGCCCCAGGCCACTGTCCCAAGTATCCCTTTAGCTCTCTTGGAGCTGCTTTAGGCACTGGAAGGGGCTGCAAGGTCTCCCTGGAGCCTTCTCTTCTCCAGGTGAGCACCCCCAGCTCTCCCAACCTGGCTCCAGAGGGGGTCCAGCCCTTGGAGCATCTCCATGGCCTCTGGATTGTCTCCATGTCCTTCCTGTGCTGGGGATCCCAGAGCTCTGCAGGTGGGGTCTCACCTGAGCAGGGCAGAGGGGCAGAATCACCTTCCTTGACATGCTGCCACCACTGATGTGCAGCCCAGGACAGGGCTGGCTTTCTGGGTTGCCAGTGTACACGTGCAGGTCACGTTGAGCTTCTCAGCCACCAAGTCCCCAAGTCCTTCACCTGCTCTCAATCCACCCTCTGCCCAGCTTGTATTTGTGCTCTGGTGCATGTGCAGGGGGCAACCATAATCACACAGGGAGAATTATTACAATAACATTGTGTTCCTCCATGGGGTATGACTATCACTCATACCACTTCTCAGATTTTATCCTGTGTTCCCCCTAGTAGGAACACTCTTCATAACATGCCAAGACACAACTGTCCTAAGTGAAGTTATTGTCTCTTTAATGACCACAGGAATATCTATTGTATTTAATATATTGCTTTGGGAAATCTGTTCTGCCCACCCCAAATGGCTGTCTGTCTTAAATATCAGCTCAGAGTGATGTGTGTTATATAAATAAAACTACACAGACAGCATGTTTGTCAATCAGCAAAAAAAGGCCCTACACCCTCTATCCCGGGCACATGTACTTCGTAAGCATTGGTTTCCAACAGATAAATGTAATCAAGGTTTATATGCTCACAGAAGCCAACAGGATGGGATTTTTTCACTTGAAAGATCAGAAGAAAATTGTAACTAATGTTGTGGAAAATTACTTTGATATTGCTTTCTCAGTACAGCATCACAATTAGGTAGCAATGTGAAGCACAGGGAAAGAATAAATGAATAGTAACAAATCAACACAAACAGCTACTGTCAGGAGTACTTTGCTCAGTGAAAGTAATGTAAGCATTACTTAAAGTTTTATGACAGTGGATTTTATACTGGTTTAAGTAGTACATCAAGGTCTCACTGTCATGCTTGCTAGGACTAAACCAATCAAGAACAATTTCCGAAACAGACAGCTAAAACTGAAGTACCAAAGTATTTTTATTAATCTTGTTTCATAAGTTGTTCTATCCTAAATTAAAGATGACTGAACCATCAACAGAAAAAGTCCTTTTGGACAATGCAAAGGCTCCTGTGCTGCTCTTCAGTGGAAAATGAGTGTTACCAACTTCTCTCCAGCCCTGCTGATGAGATTCCAGCGTCTGGCAAATGTGTTTTACTACACAGGAAATACAAAAGCAAAGGCTAATCCAGTAAAGCTTTTCCATGCAGAATCTGTTGTCCTAAGTAGCTTAATGATATGTGCATTTGTTCAATTCTCTCGAGAGAGCAATCAGGCAAGCAAATTACAGCAATATCCCATCTCCATTAGAACCAGGCCCCTTTATGGACAAACACTCTGAGCAGAGAAAGGGAAGGATCCTTCTCAGCACGCCAAAAACGCTGCCTGGGATTGACAGATTTTCACAGGAGACTCTCTAGGAAGGAAATATGCCAACCTGCTTTTTAAAATGAAATAAATGTGTTCCTGTGTTCTTTAAGTCATCTAGTCTGTTTTAGTGATAACTGGTATCATTTTCAAAAGCAGTGGATGTGAGGAGTTCCTCAGTCCACTGGGAGTTGAAAGCACTTAACACACATGAAAATCAGCCAAACAGAAATAAAAGTAATTGTACTGAGCACCTCTTACTCAAGGGTACAGTCTGGTTCCTATTAACATAAATAGTAATTGAATGTGAGAATTGAGGAATTGATTACACACCTTTGGCAGTAACAGCACTGTTGGCATGTTTGTGTTTTAGGCACCCACAGCAATTGAGCACATTACAGAGTGAGTTTCCCTGCCACAGCTAGGAGCTCTGTTCAAACTTGCTTTTATTTAAATATGCTTGGGTGTCCCCTTCTCCAGTTACACTGCTCTCAAAAATCACTTCCCAGTTACTACAATCAGCAGTCAGCATTCAAGAGGTTTATGGCAGAGAACAGGTCAAGATGAGAGACCGACAACGAAAAAAATGGAAAAGAAATTGCTCTGGTTTTGAGACCACACTAGAAAACCTTCTCTTTCAGGAGCAAAGAATTAACTTTTCCATGCAAAGTTACACATTCTTAGATGCATTAGAGTATATTTGCTGTCCATACATCTTTCCCCCATGACTAAACTACTGGCCAGTTTCAGTCAAATGTGGGCAGTACCTCTGTTTTTAACCTATAACCTCTTTTGCATCTAAGAATACAAAAATAAATTGCAAAAGCACTGAAGGAACTAGTTAATTCCCTGCTTTGCACAACACTGAAGATTCATTACTTCTATAGTTTCAGCTGAGTGGCTGCTTTCAAAATTGGCGTGTGTGCAGTTGGACTAAATAAACAGCATATTAAAGTACAGATTGTTTAGTGACATGGAAACAAGCACTTAACAAACCTAGACACAGAAATTAGCAATTAATGTAATTATTTAGGAGTTCTCTGTGTTACAGCTCAGCTCCTTTAAAAACATTAGCAATGATTTTAAATAGACTCAGTTGTGTTCGCTGTACGATGAAGATGTCAAACGAATAAACTTTTTATGAAGCATTTGTTTAGTCAAGGGGCAATTTCAGTGCATATGAGAGCAAACACAAGGACAGAACCCCAGAACACAGTGGCATTATCCTGAACAAGAGTAACTGCACTGGCATTTGTCTAGGCTCTAAAGCAGCCTTCATTACAGCCACAGTCAAAGAGAAAAGGACTGTAAGTAAATCAAGAGATCTTGGGTTCTTTCCTACTTCTTTTGTGCCTCCCTTTGAAAGGAAACTACTATTTCAGCCCACAAGTTTCTCGTTCTCACATCTCTCTGGCCTTTGTGGCTCTTCACAGTTTCAATTTAGTAGTGCAGGAAAATAGCATGCATATGAATAATAGTTATGAAAGGTTTAACTGAAGTTAGGCAAATCAAGTGAATGCATCCTAAAGTATTTAAAGTTTCTGATGTTACTCATTCATACATCTCTTATTTTGCATCTCATGACACACTGGATACCATATGCAAGTAAAGGTAAATTCAGAGGTGTGCATTTCCAGGAACAGAATTTTTGATGAAATCTCTCATTTTCACATGTATAGTGATATAGTTGGTAGCAAAAGATAGTCTCAACGTTAGCAGAAACTTAACTCCACCCAGGGGGACCCTATGCACATTGGCAAAGGTCCCTGTATAATAAATTAATTGGTTCTTGAAACTGTTTTTTCAGAAAATGCTTTTTTTATTTGGGGGGGAGGGGGTTTGGGGGGGT
>VZDJ01000868.1:535820-586461 GCA_008694505.1 Cyanoderma ruficeps | reverse complement strand
AAAAAAAAAAAAAAGAAAGGGAAAACTGTGAAATGGTCCCTGTAACCTAGAAATTAAAACCCTTTGTCACCAGTGAGGGTGGTTTTAATTGTGCACTTGAGGAAAAAAAATACATCAAAATTTCTGCAAAAGCAGAAAGAAAGCAAGCTCTTGACTCACACTGTGTGGGTTCGTGGTGATATTCTCCTACAGAAAGAACAAAATAGGTTTCCTAACCTTGAAATGGCACATTTCACTGTGGCTGTGGAGAGGGTTCCTTTATTGACTCCAGCACCTTCTGTAACGGTGTACATTTGACTGTTCTCAGCCAATACTGACTCTTAATTCTTCTAGCCACGATGAGTAATTAGTTTATTATTGAAATTTGCTTTCTCCCTAATCAAAGATCTGTTTAGTCAAGGTGCTTTTTCACTTACACTATGTCTGTATGTCAGAGCTGAGATATTTTCTCTTGTTCTTGATTTGGGTAGTTAAAACAATGCAGTCAGTTGAGAAGACATTCTACAACTAGATCGACTTGGGAAACTGGCTTTGTCTTTAAAATGCCTTTTATATTTTGATTTCAAATGAAAATTTCACCTTAGAATAAAGCAAACTGAAACAAATATTTGCATTTTATTTTGAAGTGCAATTTCTAAAGAACAGGAAATAGACTTTTTATTTTTATTCAGTCATTGCGTTGCTGCAGCATATAAAGCAAAGCTGCACTGAGTGCTGAAGGGGGAGTGGCTGGGTGTGCAGGGGCACAGCTGTGACACGCCACCATCCACCTGGGCTGGCCCAGACTGAGCCCCTCCTGCTCACATGCCTTGTGGGACTAGGCGGGATCTGAAAACTGACAGATCTCCCAGGTGTGGATGAGGGAAGAGAAGGATCTGGGAACTCTTCCATCACTTTAAGGAGTGAAATGGTTCTGTGTGATGATCAGTGAGGGCAGGTGCATGTGGAAGCTGAGGGCTGCAGAGAGGCAGAGCTGTAACATTTGGGGTAGCTGCAAGGCAGTGTGAGGGAACATTTACTGGTGTTCTACTGGAGCACTGCTTGCACAGGACACTGAACATTTGCTCTACCCTTACACTCCTGCGTTTCCAAAAGCTTTGCCTTTTGCCAAAGTCAGCTTTGGGACAGGGCTGGAATCCCACCTGCAACTTCAGCACAGCCGTGCTTTGAGTAACAGGAGGGCTCAGCTGCCGACAGAGGACGGAGCAGAGGGACACGGGCTGTGCTCAGAAACGGGGCTGCTTCCTGAGGAGTGGCTGCACCCAGTGTAAGCCTGGCTGGGTGAGAAAGGAGTTGCAAGGTTGTCTGTAGGTCCCGTTTATGCAGAGGAGCAGGCACCACTATGATGGTCACTGTACAAGGAACTTGGACTCCTCCTACATGTGACACACTACTAGTTCTTCCTTGTCTGCAAGCTACTCTGCACCAGAATTTCAGACACTCCACACCCAGAGCAGCCAAAGGAAACACATGGATATCAGGACAGCTACTCATCCTTTTAAACAGAATGAAATTTGTGATATTGAGCTGTAATGACAATCCTGAATAGGCATGAAATCTCTTTAAAATCAGTTCTGTAATGCTGGTACAGTGGGAGAACATTACTATTTGATTTGCTGTTATTCAGTTATTTTTAAGCACATTTTGTGTGATTTGTAATAAGAACAGATAAGGCAAGTAGCTGCTAGGCATTCCTGTGCGCTGCAAATATTGGAGATCACTAAATGTCAGCAGCAAACTTCCTGTTGTTCCATTGAGGCTCTGGAGGAATGGACATACTCTATTGACTCCATGCACTTGACATCAGCCTTGGTGTGTAACTCCATCCCTTCTCAGCTTCTGCATTCAATGGGGAGAAGGTACACACAGCCTGAAAACTTTAGCCCTTTCCTCCCTCTTTTTGCTGTAATGTGGACAGGCAGCATGGTGCCTGCTCCAGGAAATGGAACAACTGTCAAAGTATTTGTGACACAGAGGACTCCTCCTGGGGAGGGAAAAAAGGCATTCTGGCATTCCTCTCCCCAGCAGCACCGCTCTGGCTGTACTGCTGAGACACCAGCATGTTGGTGAGCTGGGCCCAGACATTAAAGAAGTAAATCTAATACAAACCAGGGATCTTTTCCAGTTTGGTGTGGGCAGCCCTGTGCCACAAAGGGTTATTCACCCCATCCCTGTGCCATCCCTCCTGTGGGCTGACACTGATCAAATTCTGGCTGAGGGCTCAGACAATATCACTGCAAGCTGAAACTATCTGCATTTGGTACTGAAATCGAGGCATTCACACTCCACAGAACCTGGAAGGAACTAGACTGAAATCTGCTTGGAACTAGATGATCTTTAAGGTCCCTTCCAAACCGTCCTATGATTCTATGATTCTGTGACTGAAGATCAAAGAAATTATCATTAGTTTACTGTAATCACTCACATTTAATGGTTCTGTAAAAGGTACCAATAGTATTGGGGTTTGACTGTAGATTGTTTTGTGCCTAATCCTTCTGTGCACTGTCCACTGGGAGCCGTCCCACATAGATATTTTTATTAAGCTATCCAAATTTAAAATCAAGACCTTAAAAATAAAATAGTTACTGACCTTTCAGCTCATTTATAATTAAAATCTGTTCTAATCTTGTTCATATAAATAATAGATAGTTGTTTTCACAGATCAATGCCTTCTTTTGCTTTATAAAAACATTTTGAAGTAAAATTGCTGTGCTTTTAAGTTTAATAGGAAAATTTGATGTGTTAGCAACTATGGGCTGATCTCTGTACATTTTTCAACTGTAAATTTCACTTTAAAATACAAACAATTATTAATATTGATTTGGACCAAAATAATATTGAATTTCAATATATTTTTGGCTCCTTTATGAATTACCCTGCACAGCCAGTCTGATTATGATGAAAGAGTATTTGCACGCTCAATTTCTTTTCAGCAAGAAATCTTGAAGAGTGCTAGTTGTGTTCAGGCTGATAATGATAAACACATGCATTCAAGGAAAATCAGACTACCTTAAAAACCTCAACTGAAGCGTAATAAATTAATATTTGATCCTATGTATGCAGTTCTTATATCAAGCTAGCTGAACTTTCATTATTAACAAATACTGAGCATTTAGTTAGAATGCAGCTCACCGCCTGAGCTCTGTTTTGGTTGTGCATCGCATGCAATTACAAAATGATGTCAATCCATCACTGCAATTTCCTGCGACTAAGCAAAGAGATGAATATATTCATGTCCTAGGATGCTGTAAGACACCAATATATTTAAGTGCCATTAAACCCATGTTTCTATGCTGTGGTTGGAATAAACATTTCATAGCTCTGGTGATAGAGGGATTTGAGCTTTTCTTCTGATCTCAGCTCGAATTTCAAGGCCGGTTTGTTAATTGCTCACTCAGGTACCCCAGCAGCTCTGCAGAGGCCTCCCCTCTGGGACAGCCATTACCGGTGGCCATGGCTGTGGCCAGCAGGGTCACTCAGCCACCGTGTCCTCCTTACACCCACAGGAGTGGTGGGAGGGGGGCTCCCGAGAGCCTGCAATGCGTGGGCAGAATCATCTCAAAAACAGAAACTCCGTTCCCCAGGGAAAACAGGTGTATTGAACCAGGACAAAATGTCAAAGTGACATTTTTGTAGAAATGGATTTTCAGAAAAATTTAATTTCTTGGGCCCTGAAGTAGTGTTTTCATTGTGTTGGAGAGCTGTGCAGCAAGCCTGGGAGCTGGCAAAGGTTCACCAGGAACGTGGAGAGCTCGAATCCTCCCCACTTGGTCCTGCTCCTCTCCCTTTGCAGCTGGCACGTGCCAGGAGGACAGAGAGCTGGGGACTGTTCACCTCCAGCAGCCTGCCTGGGAAGCAGCTGTTAAACTCACTTTTTGCTCAAAGTGGAACTGGGGAGCATATAGCAGGCAGCAGCTGGGCCAGCTTTTGTTTTGATTCTCCCAGGGAAAAATGTATTTTTAAAAATTTTCTTTTTCCACACAGAAAACATTGGTTGTGCGAAAAGGGCATTTTCTTGCGGAAAAACCTTCTGCTGGAGAATTCCCCAACCAGCTCTTTTTCTGGAACTTACTCCCACAGACTGAAAATAACCCAAACTTGGTACCTTTCCAGTCATGTTACAAAAGCTAATGTTTTGCTAGAGTCCCTGGAGACGACGGAGTTGTGCTACTTGTATTAAGAAAGAGGTAGTAGCCAGCTAGCAAGTGCCTAGGTTTGAATGCTGCTGGCCCTTAATTCAATCACAGGTAATGAAAGATTAATAATAAGGCACTTAACCTTAAATAGTGTTATAATTACTTTGATTATGGAATAAAAACCAGAAAGCATTTATGACATTTACTATTTTTAAACCTCATTATTTTGGAGAGTGTCATTAAAGAATTTTGAACACTTGAAATCAGTAAAACAGAAAAATGGAATGCCACTGATTTTTCTTTACCTGACTCAGGTGCTCTCCAGTGTGATTTCTCCCTTCTTTGGGTAGACCAGTAGGTAGGTGACAGAAAGTGCCCTTGAGTTCCTTCATTGAGAGGTAACCTTGCTTCACCATTTTATGCTCAGATGCCCACGAAAGTATAGTCACCTCTCTGTTATGTTATGTTGTGTTTTATATAGTGTTGTGGTTTTGATCAGAGCAAGCCAATTTTCTTGGCCAAAATGGCTTTTTAACAAAATGATACCTTCATGAAAATGTATTGTTTGGCCATAATTTTGTGATGTAAGGGATGCTTTCCTTGACAAATTCTGTGTCCTGTATTGCCAAAACTAATATTGTGAATATTACTATAATTTCATAATACACACATGTTGCATGGTAAATATATTGATGAAAAAAGTCTTAACATCAAAATGTATTGATACAAGACACTCTTAAGAACACTAAAATGTATTGATAAAAGACACTCTTGAGGGCTCCAGCCTCCAGGAAAAAGCTTGGGAGCTGCACCTTGTTGCCACACTGACTGCACACCATATAACCTCTCAGCAGAGAGAAGCCTGGTTTTTAATAAGGAAGAGTATCCTTCCTTAAATTTCCCTTAGTTTGATCCAGGTGCTGCCCAGTCATTCCATACCTTTCAGCTAGACTAAATTAAGATACACACCAGATTTCGTGCCTTCTAATCTCAGCAAGAGTGGCTGACAGAGCCAATTCTGCTCTGTCTGACTACATGGTTTGGTTTAAAGAGGAGTGAGTGTCTGCGCTTGGGCATGGGCTCTGCTCACACCGGTGGGATGGGCTGCTGAGAACAACACAGCTGGGCTTTACTGGGGGGATTTCCCAAGGAAATCCTGTCACTGGCCTGGTTTTCCTCAAGTTCACTGAAAGCAGCTTCCATCTCCTTAGTAACTTTCTTTTCAGACTGATGCTGCTACTCATCCTGGCCAGATGAAAATATCCAGAGCCTCAAATCTACACCTCTTATGTTCTGCTGCCTCATCAGATGACACTTCATGGTTGTGTCACTCTGAGAGAGGAAAAACAGTGTAGGATTTGAGGAAAATACACTTTTTACAAGTCAAGTCAGGCTGCACAGTATTTCTACCCCACTTGCAATTAGCACTATGTGGGCTGATCACTAGCACTAAGCTGTGGTTAGAATGAAAACTTCACCGTGCTGCTCTGGATGTCACATCTTACTGTAGAAGTTTATTTTAACAAACTGCAGAAGCCAGCAGAGGAACTCCTGTGGTTCCAGACAGCAACGTTGCAGCTCTGCAGCCCTCTTCAGGGCTAACAGTGACTAGTTTATGTACATGCACCACAGGGAAAACAACAGCTTTGCCCAAATACTGTCTTGCTGTGTGCCTGAGAGTGGCTGGACCAGTGTCGGAACCCCAAAATACTCAGGTGTAACAGGGATGTTGAGTGCACTACTTTAGATTTTATTCTGCCTTTTCCCAGCTTCCAGTCCATTACTTTTTCTTCCAAATCATTAATATATTTTATTGATTTTCCTACAGGTGAATTTTGCACCCTTTTCTAGTAGCATCATGACTGTATTATTGCTAAATGTTGACTGCAAAACAAGGAGGACCTGAGACCTCTTCAAACCCTTAATTCTGGTTTAAACACTTCCAGCACACACTGTGGAGACAAGAACACTTTAGAGCCTCTTTCCCACGTAACTAAACTGCAACTACAAAATCATAATTGTGTGTAAAATACTGGACATCAGTAAAAGAAAGTGAATCGAGAGCACTGAGACTAACATAAGCAAACTGTGCATCTTATGGCTATTGGTTGTGATGCATTTGTGTTTCAAGGACCCGTTCAAACATAAAAAGGGCTATTTTGGTTTGAACTGTTAACGCTACCTTCTTTGTCACCTCCTTTGATCTTTTATCCATCTTGCCTCATCCTTTTTTTCCTATTCTGTATATTGAGCAACTGTTCAGGTGTTTAATGTCAAAGCCATCAAAGGGATAACCCAGGGGACATAGGAGACGATGCAAACAGCAAGTGTAGGCAATGAGCAGCAGCTGTGTGGTGGAGGAACTCTCAAGCTGAGTGTGTATATGGGCTATATCTGAACTGCTCTGAAAATTATCTAAAAAAAAGCATCCTTATTACCATAGACTTATTTATCTGTAGAGCTATGTAGGCCCTCAAACAAAAAATTAGGAGTCTATTGTTCAGGAAAATAAACAACTCCCCAAATTGAAGACCTACCTGACGTGTTGAAATAGTTGAGCCATGTCAGCAGCATCACCTGACCCTCCCTCCTGCAGCTCTTCCCAATTTAGCTGCAGGAAAACATGAAGTTGGGCAAACAGATCCCTTACTGCTAAATGTGGTTTGTATTACACACTTGCTTGACTGCTCACCACTGACTGAACCAGTCACTCCTCATGATCAACACTGTCTCTTCCCCTCACCCTTAAAACAACTGCAGAACTCGAACAGCCTTATCAGAGAATACACAAGATTGCCAATGAGGTGCTGAAGCACAGAGTAGCAGAGTGCAACTGGAGCATGGTCCTCTCTGAACTGGGTCCTTGTTGTTTGGCTGAGGTGCCTGGGAATAATGGGAGGCTGCACCTCGCAGAATGAGAGGAAAAGCACTAGCAACTGTTTTCTTGTGCTCCTGCCTGTGGATTTGCTGCCCTTCAAAATGTTATGACTAATGCATAAAGCGCTGCTCCTCTCCAGACACTCAACTTTTTGCTAGCTCAAGACTTAAAAAAAAGCCATGAATGTGTCTTTTGCTGTAGGTCTCCAGGCGTGTAACCTTTACTGTATATGCCACGCTGGATTCGCTGTCTCACCCGCGCTGTTTACCAGCCTCGCCGGCTTGCTGGGAGTACTGCAGTCGTGCCATCTCTGAGAACCTTCTGTATTTACTCTTTGCCATCCTCCCTCATAACTACAAAATTAAATGGGAAAAGGAGCTCTTGGAGAAACAGTCCAAAAGAGCCTAGGCAATATTTTGTGCTGAATTTCTCTCCTTGGACCTGTATTTATCATTGGTGTATCTTGGCAAGACACCTCTGGGGTTTTGAAACTAATTTTCCATCATCATTAGCAAGAAACCTATCCTCAGCTTCTTTCATTAATGTCTAATACAAGCCTGAGAAGAAGTGCTGAATGTGTACGCTCTTTTTAACTTGATGATGCCATATGCAAATAATTAAACAAGGCTCAGAAGCAATGGTTAAAAATACTACAAAACTTCCTCATTAAGCTAAGCAATTATCTGCCAGAAGAGAGACATCTTAACCCTCTCCCTCCACACACAGGATAAAATCTCCACATCTTGCAGATGTTTAGTTTTTCCCCAAGAGGATAAAAAGAAAATCACATTTAATTACCATCAAGGGTGAGGACAAACGGTGGGTGCATAGCTGGTGACATTCAGTTTGTATCTGTCGGTGAGGTGGCTGTGACTCTGCACATGACCTGTCTGGATATTCCATGCAAGGCACAGATCTATGAAAAATCGGTGGAAACATTAATTGAGTTCCAGCTATGTCATGTGCTGCTGTGCAAAAGAAACGAATCCTGAAACTCTAGGGCTATGATTTGCTGTTTGGTGGTGGTTCAACTCAAGAAGTTAATACTTGGAGCCATCTCATCCTGCGTGCTGCACTACATTGGCATAGTGTCTTTGAGCTGTCTTCTCACTATCCTTTGGGTAGTGAAGTGAGCTGAGGAAATGGGTTCAGCTAAGGAACAGTGCATCAAAACAGAATGGCACCAAAAGAAAGTCATATTCATGGAGACAAATGTATTTTCAAAGCATTAAACCAGATTAAATGCCTCCATGATCTGTTCTTACAGTACAGTTTATCTGTTTAATCACCGGCACCGTTCCTGTCACTGTAATAGCTGAGATTTTCACAATCTGTAGTTGTGAAAACAATGCTGTTGCTTGCCTTTTACAAAGGTAAAGCTGTGGCAGAGGAAACTGAAGAACTTGCCTACAGAAGTGGAAAATTTGTGGACAAAAAGAGGACAAGTTTGGACCTTCCATGGTTCAGATTAGTTTTCCAGCTACTGAATCATCCTCCTTTTCCTTAGGTACTGGGGAATAGTGAAAAAAAAGTAGAATGTTTATTTTTGTATAAGAAAAAATTGAATATGCAAATTGGAAAACGGGAATAGATGTTTTTAAACTTACGACCAGAAGGTGTTTAAATCTGCCAAGAACTTCAGTCAAGCAACTGTTTTGTGCTAGCTGGGATGTAGGTTAGTGGTTTCAGCAAATACACAGATAATTAACTGAAACTTCTTTTGTTCTAGCTGACAACATAAAAGCAATGAGAGAAAGGAAAAAAATCACGGGGGAGTTCTGCGGCATCTTGCAAGGTTTCCAGTGCAATATACACAGAATTACACTGATGAGCTTTTCTAGTGCTAATGAGGGAATGCCAGACTGACAACACCAAAATCTGATGGTGTTGCTGAAAAGGAACAATATGAGAAGGAGCAGCAAAAATTCCCTTTTCCAGAACCCAGTGAATGGTTGTGAAGGGAAAGCCACAGACGCTGAGTCCCTCTTCCCCTTCCAGCAGTGGCATGGCCTGCAGCCCTGGGAGCTGAGGGGGCCAAGGCAGTGGCTTCTCAGGGGTTACCAAGGCTGTGACACAGAAAGCAGCTTGTCTGTAGGGATGGGGATCTAAACTGGAAAACTGCAATATATAGCACTCTGTTACCATTACATATTATGTAATATATGACAAATAATAACTATATATTACATGAAATATACAGCCAGAACATCACTGGCATCCCTCTGGAATGTCCCTGCAGGTGTAAACGTGTAGGGAGGCTCTCTGGTCAGTGAGGACTATGAGATCAAGGGTGTTACTGACTTGCAAACTCCTCTCTTCCTCACTCCCTCCACTAGCTGGTAATGGATTACTAAAACACAGTATGACTTTATTGCAATAGTGAAACTTGTGGTCAGCAAGATGTGAATTAATAAGGAATCTCCTAGAAAGTATCTTAACCCAGCTTCTCCCGTGAAAATCATACTAGGTTATTAGGAAAACTATTATTGTCCTTATTGCAATGGCAAAGCCAAAACACATTTATTTAACAGGAAGTTTTATAACAGAAGAAGCAGTGGCCATTCTGTGAGATGCCCAGCAACCCTTTTAGGTGAGATCCTGAGAGGTGTTCTATGTTTAGGAAGGTTAGCACTGCAGGGTAGACACAGTGCTGAAACTTCTGAAGAGGTTTGGGAGGTGGATGTAAGGTGTGTTTAACAGGCAGCAGCAAAAATACAAAACCACCACTGGCAAAGGAACTTGCTGAGTTATCTTGTTGCTGCCTTGTTTGCCAAAGAAGTCATCTGTAAACCCTGCCATCATTAAAATTCTTCACGGTGATAACAGCACTTTCTCCAGAAGACTTTGTTGAAGCTTGCAAATGGAATTATCTACTATGACTGCTCTTTTGAGCAGTGTAAATCTTCAACAACAATCCTAAATAAACCTGTGATATACAGTGCATGGAACACCTATTTTTATAAATATCTCTGCAGAGGAATGCTAGAGGTAGGAAGAATAAATTACAAGCAAGAGAATGGCAATTTAAAACATGCTCTAACCCTGTTTTCTCCTTGGCACTGCTCTACATCAACTTAGCTCCAGCCCCTGGAAAGGCAAAAGTCACACATCTTATTTACATAACTCAGAGTTTCTAAATAAGAAACAATAAAGAAGTGAAGCTTTGCAGGAAAAAAATGCATAAAGTATGAACAAGAAATACTACTTTAGCCTCTGTGGCCAGAAAGATACCAGTGTTGGGAGTAATATGCCATTTTAACAGAGATACAAACATTATGACCTGACTCTAGTACAAATACCAGGCTCTCTGCTGGGGAAATCATCTCTCTTTTCAGGTGAGGGACACCAAATGACTCTCTGGTGCCTAATTAAGAGCTCAGGGCTCAGCACCTCACCATGCACAGGACAGCTGCCTTTCTGCTTCAGGCTGACTGCTCCTCAGAGATCTGAAATGACTTCCCTGAATTTGGGTGTAATCCCAGGCATGAAGGGCTTCTTAATCTAATCCTAAACCACTACTGCACATAAATGTCTAGAGCTGAACTCAGTGCCTGGAAAGCAAAGAAGATGTTTAGCAATGGCCCTTTAAGCACTCTCTGTCTTATACTTTACAGCCTGGTCTCAGCTCAGTGAAATCTGGGCTGTTTACAAAGCACCAGAAAGCTTTGCCACGTCCCATTGCTATAACTCAGAAGATTCTGCTTCATCTTGCAGCATGTACAGGAACTAGGAATTAGTGTTTCTCTTCCATTTCACCCCAGCCAGCTCTTCTCATTCTAACTCTGCTCATTCTGGTGAGGTTTAAGATGAAACAATTTAGGCAGGCAAAAGAGCCTATAAAGTTGGTCTGGGATAATGATGGTCCAGGTGTCTTATTATAGAGCTGGTGACAAAAATAATAGATCTTATCCAGAAAGAAAACTTGCACAGCACTGGCTAAAAGAGATTCGTAACTATAACTCAGTAGAGAGGCTCTAATGTGATCCTGCCACACTGAGTTAGCCAGTATAACTAGCTGTGCCCTGCTATTCCACCTTCAAATAGGTGCAGAGCAGGTATGATCAATCCAGTCATGTGCCATAGAGCTTGTATCATCTTCTACCTGTCTGGGAGATGACTTTTGTCACCCAGGTTATAAAACTCCTACGCAGCTGCTGTGCCTGCTAGATGTGCTGCTGGCACAGGAAAACACATATCTTTAGGCACTGGCCATGCTGAAGGATGACTGGGATGAAATATAGAATTCTTTTTCAGGATCTCCTTCTGCTCGCAGGAAATAAGCAGTACCTACAGATGTTTTAATTTCTCACACTATTCTGCAGTCCTGTGTGGCCCAAGCTTTGTAACTGCTGTCAACTCAAATGTCAGTTGGTATTTATTACACCAGAACCACAGCAAGGAATTTCTAAAGACCTTAAGGAAAGCATATTTAGTTTCTCATGCTCAAGAGAAATTCTGGAATAATTCCAAGTGAGGAAAGAAGATAGGATAAAAAAACTTTAACTTTCAACGAGCCGTATCTGCACACACACATTTCCTGTGCTAGAAGGACATTTGAAGCGGATGGGATGCAACCAACCCCCACATACCAAGAGACATAGCAGAGCTCTGACTCTCTTTTGCAATTCAGGGCTCTGGTAATAATACTTACGTTGTATGCTCAGTTAAATTGCCCTTCCCAGAGGCAGTGCTCTGGCCTGCTCTGATGGGCACCAGCAAAATGCCACCTGTGAGAGAGCAGGTGAAACACATTCAGCTCCACTGCTTCCTTACAAGCAGCTGGCAGGTATTGCTCTTACCGAGAGCATCCAAAGTCCTTGTAACGGGTGGGATGAGCTGAGCCCTTGTCTTTGCTACAGCTTGTTTCCAGTCACCCTCAGCCTGCTGCCCTGGCCTCAGGTAGGACAGCAGCAACAGGCCGGGCAGGGCGGTAAGAGCCGGGCAGGGGCACCGGTACGGGCCGGGCAGGGCGGCACGGGGGCCGGGCAGGGTCAGCAGCACAGGCCGGGCGGGGCAGCAGCACGGGCCGGGCAGGGGCAGCAGCACGGGCCGGGCAGGGCGGCACGGGCCGGGCAGGGGCAGCAGCACAGGCCGGGTGGGGCGGCACGGGCCGGCCAGGGCGCGGCCGGGGCTCCTGAGGGCACTGCGGGAGAGCCGGGGCCATGGGGAGGCAGACAGGGCTGCGGCTCGGGGTGTGTGCTGCGGGAGTCTCACGGAGAACAGGCAGCTGCAGACCACGACAACAGCAAAAACACATAAGTGGAAGGTTGAGATTGCAAAAAAGGAAACTGAACCCTAGGTAGTGGAATAGTGCCCAGATAGTAAAACTAGTGAGGGATCAAATAAAGATATGGGGGACGCTCAAAGTAGAAGAGACTCCAGTGTTATGAGGACAAGGGTAGAGAAAACTGTGGATATTGTATCCTGACTGTGTCCCGCCCACATAAATCCCATCCGACCTCCTTTTCCCTCTCTCTCGTGTGTAGAGAGTGATACGGCAGCCTCTGGCTGTGCAGTGCTGAGGGCTCTGCACTGCCAGGCCATTGCCAGACAATGCCTCCAGGCCTGGGGGATGATCTCTGCTAACTGCCAGTTATGTTTTGGAAAACATTTCAGAGTCTTTTGGACTGAAATGTGCAACACTGTATAATTCTCTGCTAGAAGGACATACCCAAGCAGGAGTCAGTAACACAGCCCCAACACAATTGCCTCTTGCATGGGAAGCTCTTGGATCATTCCCAGTGTTTATAGTGCGTGTAAAATAATGAATGCATTCATTAGTAATGACACAAACGTATGAAAAACTTTAAAATAGATACCTGAAAGAGTACTAAGCCTACTGCCAGAATGAAGTCTAAGGATTCTCAGCAGCAAAGTGCAGTAGAAAATTGTGACTGAAAGAAACAGGTATTTAAAATGAATGCTTTCAGTGTGCAGAACTAAAATATAATTTAAACACATACAGAAGACATATAGACTGGCTTTCAGCGACACAACCCCCTGAAACACCTGTACAAGCAACCTTGCTTTGGATCAGCAAGGCTTATTCTATTTATTAAATCAGTAAGTGTAAAGCCCATAGACCATTTTAGTTATCAACCTTTTCCAAATGAATATCCCAAGCATTTCTAATCACAACCAACTGATTTCCATTATTTTGACCTCTTTCTTCTTTGACTGGATCAATAATGTCTGATGTAATAATTTATCAAATGATACTGGGAATATTATTGATTCTTCTTGTACACATTAGGTGGAAGAAAAATATGTCAGGCTCTCACTTTAGTCTAAATGGCTTCAGAGATTTAAATTAAACTGCATTTGGTATTTGTATGAAGATATTAGTGCTGTATGTAAAACAAATCACTGAAGCTGAAATGGATGTTTTACTTGCCCCAGTTCCCCTGACACTTTTATGGCACCCATCACCGCAGAGTGTTTTTCATACCCTAATTGCTTTGTGAGATCTCTGCCTCTGCCTCCCACCCCGTGCACTGGCGCAGCATTCAGCAATGCCGTCTGACACTCCTCCTCCTGCCTCTTGGGGAGGCTCAACTCGAGGCCAACTGGAGATTTTATTTAGTTGAGAGATGTACTATAGAAGTAGAAATCTTTCATGTAAATCCTGGGTGTTCACAAAAGGATCAAAAGCTTATGTGTATACGATGGTGTATGGGGCAGGATTAACATTTAGCCATGCCAGGTTTTTAGGTGTGGGGTTTATTAGTGAAAGTAATATTTGAAAGAAGACAGTGAAGAAAACTGTATGTTATAATACGCTGCATTTTCTAACAGTACTGTGCCCATGAACTATCAATTGCAGTTAATTTACAAATATCAAACTTGTGTAAATCTAGGCAATTTTATTTCTTAATAGCTCTGTACTGATACATTTTGGGGGGGAGGAATGTGAAGATGAAAATATTAAAACAATGTGCTGAGTCATTAAGTAGAATGAACCATCCCTTCCCCCTGCAGCCGTAATCTGTCACTGGATCACTTACCTATTCCATGTGTTGTAACAGCCGACCGTAGTTTCTTTTTCACCTTTTGTTTCAGATGAAGAGACTTAAAAATTGCAAATGTTTCTCCCCTTAGATGCAAGAGCATAAATCACGAGTAATACTGAGCTCTCTGCCTCATATTGATTCTTTCGTGAACTAAGCCAGATGGGTTCAGATATGAGCATGATCTAATATTCCCCTTAGCTTGATTTATAGATTTCTTTGTGCATTACCTGACCATAAATGAGTCTTGCATTATTTCTTGTGTGCCTGTCAAATTAAAGAAAAATATTCTCATTGACCTTTCAACCTGGGAGAAAAAAATGAGTCAGAGACATTTTACTGCATGTATTACAGGGATCTTGGTGCTTACATGCCAATTAAGAGTGCGTGATTATGAAAGAGGTCTAGCAATTTGTGTTGTGTGTAATGATTTCATTTTCCTGTAAAGCACGCAGTGGATGTACTGACAGTAGCATAAGCTACATTGCAAATAGCCTTAGAAGAGAGAAGAAGAGGAGAACAATTTGGCACAATTTCATTCCTTAATTTACAGAAACAAGCACTGATTGCAAGAACTGAAATGTTTTTCTGGAAGAAAATAATATTTAAAATGTGGGCCCAGGAAGCAGAATTGCTGAGATGCTGCCACAGAGGTGTTAATGCCATTGAAGGGAATCAGGGGCATCTGCTGACCCCAGAGACCTCTTCTGGGAACAAAATCAGTTTAATGTGGATGAAAAATAATGAGCAATGTATCACGAGCTGATCATTAGGACACAACCTTGGGCTCTGCACTTGCAACCAACTTGAATGGGAGACACTGAGCTTTGTCTGAGCAAAGAGCTCCCGCTTAACCTGAAGGGACTGACCTCAATGACCCCTTACCTCCTTCCACAGTTTTCAAGTGTGTTTCTAAAGCCTAATAAGCCTATTATCTCCTCTGTATTTATTTGCAAATAATGTTCAAATCTAGCAAGTCTATGCATTAAAAAAAGAAAATATTTTTTGACCAGATGACGTATGGTAAACATGCTCTGAAACTGCTCAGCAGACCAAATCCCTGTCATGTTTCTATTCAGGTTGTATCTCTGTTCTGTATCAGGAAATGACATTTTCAGTAAGAACAAAATTTTAGCTTCTGCCTTCTAAGAAATAACTTTTTAAATAAGTCTTTCTATGTTATGTGAGTATGCCACAACACCTGGCTGGTAGCCCTGGCTCTGGAAGCAGGTAGACCTGTTTCTGTTCTCAGCTCTTTTCCAGGTATCCCACCCCCATGTGTCTATGTCACCAGAAAAATCCTTTTTTTCCCCAATTTTTCTCCAGCTCAGATATGTTTAGACTAGCCAACCTGCTCCTACAAATGAAAACAGAGGTTCAGGAATATTCATGTTCCTTTCCAAACCCTTGTTAAGGTCATTGAAACATTAACTACCCCATTTCCTAGACTATGGTCTTTATTTCATTCTTACATGGCTGTGCTGTGGCAAGAAAGCTTTTCTTAACACATCCAATTGGCCAAACAGCGAAGTGTTTTACATCTGCCCAGGGATGCATCTAAACAGTCTGTCTGTTCTGGGGGCCAGTACATTCATGAGAGAAGGTCATAAGTATAGATTTTCTTTGGTTTGGATGCTTTATTTTAATTCCCGTGGCTGATCACATTTGTTTATTTTTATTACACTAAGCTCCCAGTCCCCGAGAATGGGATATGTGGCGCTAAAGACACTTCTATTATATGAGACTTCAAGTGATAATCTTTGCCCTGAGGAGCTCACAATAAAAATAAGCAGGCAGATAGAGAGATAAAAGACATGATTCAGCATCAGATGCAATTTGCTGTATGAAGCTGATCCAATTGTATTTGAAGGATTTATTTTACAGATGAAGAAACTTAGGCACAATGAAATTAAATGACTTGCAGAAAATACCACAGAAGTCCATGGCAAAGTAAGAACTAAACTCTGATTGCCCCATAGCTCCCAGGACAGCCCCTCTCTTTTGAAGCAGAGGGAACTATTTAAGCATTATGTGTACACAACTACACATGCTGCACACCCCAGTTTGTAAAAATTTTATAGGCCTATGCAGTTCTGCCACCTGGCAGGGTTTTTGTGGGTTTTTTTAATCCCTCTGCTGTGCATAAGGCTGGCACCATCTCTTCTTTGTGAGCAGTTCTATTCAGAGATAGTCTTGATATCTAGCACAAATGGTGCTTCAAAGGGATGTTTACTGCTCAAAGACACAAAAAATACACCTAAATTTCCTATTCTGGTCAGTATATTTGTATGAAAAGTATTGTGGTGATAGGTCAAAATGCAGTGATTTCTATTATCTTTCACATGGTGATTTATAATTGTGGATTTATGTCTGACTGAAAGACTGTTCAGACTGTCTGGCTTGCATGGTAATAACAACAGGCTCTTCTCAATATCCTTTCAGTATGGCAAAGCCCCTTCACTTTAAACAATTCCATGAACATACAAAATGAAAGTTAAAAACCTTTTGTGAAATATAAAAATAATAAAGCACAATCAGTGAAATCCTAAATCATAATGACAACTTTATCCAGTGTCAGCTACAGACACTCACTGACTGCAATGTTTTAAGAGACGCATTTCTATATCTGGTAAGCAAAACAAACAAGCAACAAACAAACAAAAAAAATGAAAAAGGGAGAAGAGGCAAGGAAAGAATATTCAAGAATTTCTTAATAGAATTGAGGGGCTAACAGGAGAAGAAAACTATTGACCCTGTGATACTACGGAGTTTTATTTCACAGAAAACATTAGGATGCTGTAGGCTCAAAACATCCTGTTCCCTTGAATAACATTTCTCAGTCTGGGAAGTATAAACATCCACGAGTCACCTTCATGTCTATATACTATAAACAATTATCTTTGGTTCTCTTTGTTGAACCCACTAAAGGGTTTTTTCTTCAGTTGCCTGGAAAAACAAATGTACAAGGCTGAGGGCTGGTGCCTCGCTGTTGTAATGAGCTGGACTATGGCATTCTCATTTAAAAAGTAAAACAACAGACTGACCCGTGAGACCTTTATGGTATAATGAATAGGATCTTAAAAACAGACTGCTTCATGGAGGAGTTTTGTGCTGGCATTAGGACTGCAAATTTCTTCCTGCCCTGAGGTTGGTAATGCTGTGACCGTGGTTCAGGCTTCCAGGGAAGGGAAAAGCTGTAATCCATGCATTTCCCCAGAACTCTCCTCCCTGCTTTACTATTCCTACAGCTTTCTTAGAACACAAGTCCTAAGAATTCATTCTAGAATGAAATATGTCTCAGAAGGGCTGAAAACAAAAGAAAGCCAAAATTTGCTTCAAGTTCCTTCTGGTATTCAAGACCTGAGCCATCCACACCAAGAATCCTTGCCATCTGTGACACCCTTCAGAGGGAATATGCTGTGCTCTCCAGGTCGTCCCTGCACAGTAGGGAAATATCCTTTTTTGTTGGACACATGCTGCCCTTATGAGGCAGTGAGGAGACGACCTGAGTTGAGCTTTTTTGGAAGTATCCATCACTACAATCCAAGCAATAAATCCTTCTCCTAATCCAGCAGTTTATTCCATAGTAGAAACATAGATAGTGACAGAGAAAATCACTTGGATCATCCAGTTTATCCCTTGCTGGGATAAAGAGGGTTTCTTGCATTCATTGTCTTTGCAGACAATACCTCACCCAAAATTACCACCTGACCTAAAGTCTGCCAGAGAAATGGAATATTCCTGAGACAATCCCTGCTCGGGTGCCTGGCTTATTGTTTGTGTAGCAGCACAGAATGAGTACAGCTTACAAGACAAAAAAGGGCAAAGAACTGTAAACCTTTCTCCTTCCCAAGGATACCAGTTCAGGGGAGAGGCTGAGGGAAGGAGAAAACAGAGCATTATGTGTCTGTGAGCAGAACTGTCCTGAGGGGGTACTAATCTGTGAGAATTGCTGGAAATCACTAAAAAAGAATAAGTGTAGTAGTGCTATCTAGGAGGGTCCTAAAGGACTCCCCTTTCCCTAATCCAGGCAATTCTCTGAGAAAGAACAGGGAGGCCTTCCCCATCTCTTCCCCCTCAGCACTCCCTATAAAGGGAAGAAATCACAAAAGTGTTGATGTCTTTTCTTTTTAAAATTATGAAGAGGACGATGCCTCTCAAGGCTCTGTACAGCAGCTGGAAGCCACAGTTGCTCCTTAGGACCAGACCCACTAAAACATGATTTTGTAATGTCTGTGGTTTTTTAGGGCTTCATGTGTGCTGTTATACCAGAAGTTACGATTTCATTTCCAGAAGGTGTCTGCTTTCATAACATTCAAGGTGACTCTAGGACAAGACCTAGAGCAGTGAGAGGGAAAAGCAAGGCTTTGCCACACTTTGACTGATTCAAGGTCCAGCCTGTGGGAGACTCATCCTGTCTCTGCCACCAGGAATTGCTGTAAACTGTTCCCATCCTCCTTGGTGTCCTTGAAAGGACACTTTAACAGCCAGGCAGCCTTCTGTTCTCAGGAATCCCTTGGGGCGTGGATGCAGCTTCCCTTTCAGCTCGTCTGGCTTCTCACTCTTATATTTGAGTCTCAGCTCTAGGTTCTGAATTTACACCTTCCTCTTGCACCCTTTTACCTCTTTGCCTCATGTCTGTTGCCTCACCAGGGCCCCTGGACAGCTCAGATCCCTCTTTTCTTGCCTTAAGCAGGTGCATGGGCTGCTGTCTTTGCCTGATTTTGTTCAGTGTATTTGGCAGTCAGTGTTGGGGCTGGGGAGGGATATGCTGGGAGCAATGTCAGAGACAGGAGGCCAGGAGAGGCAAATCCAGTTAATGGATTGGTGTCTCACCACGGACTGTGTGCTCCCTGGCCTCTGCCTGCCCTCTTTGACCCTGCTTTGCCCTCCTGCAAAGAGCACAGCCTCTTCCCTGGGTTTTGGACCAGGGCTTGTGCTGAGGGCCCAGACAGGCTAAGCCATCCCTGTCACCTGCTGAAGGATGGCAAAACCTTTGTGTTCTTATTGCATGAACAACTGGGTCGGGATGGTCAACCTTTTAAACAATCAGCTAAGAAAAAGGGGACATTTTGGCCCAAACAGGGTGGAGGTGGAGATGAGAGGTTATTGTTCTTGGGGACAGACAGGAAATACAGCTTTCCAAATCAGTTTATTTTGCTTATGATTCACCACAGGATTTTTACCTTCCCTTTTGGAATGTTGTCAGCATACATGAACAAAAGATATATTGTGGTATTTAGAGCAGCCACAAAATATTAGAATCAAAACCATATCTAACTATCATGTGATTATATGGTGAACTTGCATACCAGGAGATCCTCTGTGCCATGCTCAGCCCTTGACAAAGCTCTCACAAGCAATGTGAGTGATGAGCTCCTATTTAGGAACTGACAATTTTGCGTGGATCAATGATTATTAAAAAGAAAATGTCATTAAAGAGGACAGTTCGGTGCAGTATCATCCAGGAGCTGTCAATGTCTCTGCTGGGAAAATTAAAATAAAGTCATCTTACAACACATATTTCAAACATTTTGAATTTAATAATTAAATAAAAGACAGATGCAACAGCCCATTTCCAAAGTGCATTTCAGTGTACGTTAAAAAAACTGATTGTCTGAAAGGCAATTGCTTCATTGTAATTCTTGCTGAGATCTTTCATTTATTGTTTTATGATCTATTTGTTGTCTCTTGATTTTTTTTTGAATGAGGGTAGCAACTAATTAAACATGACAAACATTATTCTGAACTTAAAAAATCCAAATGTTTTGTTTTGACACAAGAAAAAAAAGTAATTTTTGTATTGGAAATTAGTTTTAATTTTGAAGATTTCTGTTTCAGTGATAAAAATGAAAGACTCGAGTTGTCTTTTGGACAACTGAAGCAGTTCTTCCCCTTACTGATTTTGGTTCAACCACTAAAAAGAAAAAATTATTTAGAGGCCAATTCTTCTGGCAGGAAGGGGCTCTGCAGATGTTACTTGTTCACTTGGTGTTGTCCTATCATGGCTCTGCTGACACAGAGTGAGGGGAAGTGCCAGTGAAATCGGCAGTATTGCTACAAATAAATATTTATTAAGTACAAAGATAGGAGATATTTCAGAAGGTTTGTCCTGTCCTTTACGTCAGCAGTCCTCATGTGCATTGCTATTAATAGCTACTGGAGGGGTTTTTTTTCAATAAGTCAATGTAGTACTGAGAATTAGTTATTTTAAAACTGTATTATTACAGGTATTCTTTCTCTCGTGATTTTTCAGAACTGAGACCCTAATTGCAAACCCATTAAAAGCCCAGGACAAGAAGAGCCAGTGGTTTCATAGAATAAAGGAGTAAGCAAAGCAAGGGACTGGTCCTGAGTGCTGGGCTGTACAAGGAAGGAGCTGGAAAAGCAGTGCTCGCTTGATGGGTTCTTGTGTTTTAGAAGGGACACCGTTAGTGCCAGGCTGTACACAGGGAGTGGCACATCTGCACAAATCCAGTCCTGAGCATGTCCACAGAGCCCAACGTGCTATAGTGCAGGAGGTGTTTCCATCATTCAGATCTTGGACATTGTTAGAAATCTTAATATGGCCTCATTTTACAAATTTATGTTCAAATTTCTCCCTCCTCAACCTCTCTGTTGCTCTGGGGAGCTGCAATTCTTTCACCATATGAAGATCTCACTCCCAGGCATGATCTTCTTTTCCATGATGGAACACAACCTTTTCCTGAGACTTTTTCAAGGTAAGAGAGGCAATGCTGTGTGGTGGAGGCTGGTGCTGGCTGAGCTCTGGGCTCTGCCACGGAGAGCTCAGGGCAGGGTGGGCTGGGACTGGCAGCTCCTGTGGGACGCTGTGCTGAGACAAGGGGAGATTCATCAGTACAGCCAAATCACAGTACCCAGGCTGGCTCAAAATCATCTAGATGCAGCATTTCTGCTTCCACCAAACCGAACTTCCTTCCCAAGAATTTTGTATTTCATGACAAGTCTTTAAACTGAGATTTTTTTAATCTTAAAAAACGCCCAAACTTAGAACTTCCCATAGGACAGAAATTCATATTTTGGTGATAAATCAGAGGAAACTATGTTACTGGAGAAACTGAATGTCTGGGGACAGGTAGCTGATAGGACTTTCCCAAATGGCAGAGCTCCTTATACATGACACAGGGATAATCCTGAGGACAGTCCTGCCTCCCTGTTACCTGTGCAGAAGCTGCACCAAACTCATACAAAGCTTTTGCAGCAAACAAAAATTGAACTTAGGAGCCTTTATAACCAGTTGCCTTCTTTAGTCTTACTGCTTTCTGTTGATATCTTGGCAGCAAAATTGAGAGGTTTTTTTCATATATTTTCATTTGCAAAATTAAATTTGGAGAGGAGAGAGATAATTTCATAAAGTAAACCAATATAAACAAAAATACCCCTTCTGGGTAAGAAAATACAGCTAACTGTGGGAAGTGCATGTAAGTCAATACAAACAACAGCCATCTAAAACACTGATGCTCTGTATTTCTTGCAACCAAACTTCAAAAGAAGATGAAAACAAAGGAGGACAACGACATATAGATTAGAGAACATAACTTGCAGACGCTGAGAAAGCCAAATTCATAGAGTCCAGTGAAAGAGATGGCTCAGGGTGAACATGACCACAGTCTAATATCAAAGGAACAACAGAAATGAAGGAAGTTATTCACAGTCTCAGAAAATTGTAGGCCAGGGAGCAATGGCCTAAAGCTAAGAAAGAAAAAGTTTAGGTGAGATATTAGAGGGGAAAAGAAGCCCTGAGAAAAGAAAGTAGCAGCAGTTGAATAGCCAAACAGGGAAAGGTCAGTGTGGCATAACTGCCAGGCCTGTGCAGGCACTGATGGTGTATGGCTGGAAAAAGTAGAGAGGCTTTAATCAGACACACAAGGACCAGCTCAGATGGAACAAGTACTCCTTGGTCTCACAGGCTCTGCTCCAGGTAATGGCACACAGTGATACATGGAAGTAAAAGGCAGAGCTTCTTCTCTGAATTAGCCCAGCTGCTTCCTCTGATGCTCTCTTACATATCTCCTTTATCCATCACACACCCTCCCTTCCCATCCAAATGTGGGTGAACTCCATGCAGTCCCTTCTTACTGAGCTCAGCTTTCTATCCCACTGACAAGAGATGTCAGGAGAACTGCTGGAAGAAGAAGCAGTTGTTACTAAGGCAAGGCCAGCCAAGGGCTGCTGATATGATGGATTATAGAAGGAAGTCTCAAAGTCACTTAAGGATGAGGAGCTGGAGGTGTGCAGGAATAATGCCAATGATCATACAAAAACCTCTGCAACACTGAAAAGTTGGAAGAAACCACTGCCTCTGCTCAGAGCACTGCAAAAGCCAATACTGACTGGTCTCCACTGAAAGAATGAGGAGATTCCCAGGGCTGACCAGGACTTTGCAAAGGGAAGACTTCTCCTGGAGGAAATGATGAGCTCTGCTGGTGGATCCCCTCTGCACAAGTTCTCCCCGCTACTTCCTTGCCCTAGAAATGCTTGGGAATGGGGTCAGCTGGGTTGGAGACAGGCTGATATTAATTCTCTAACATGTGAGAGAAAGGTATCTCTAATACACACCTCACACTTCATAAGGTGTGCTAATAATAAACAACAGCATGTTTATAGTCCAGAAGACACCCTGGAGACGGGATTGGGTTGCTCAGAGGAGCGTGGGAGGAAGCAGGAAGGCTGTTGCTACCCACGGGCATGAGGCTCCTGCGGCGAAATGATGCACCATTATCACAGAGCTCACTGTTGGCTGGCTTCTAGTCAAACTCCTGGGCACACAGCAACCAGCACCCAGGGTGGTTTACAGCACAATTAGAGCTACTGCCAGAATAAATACTCAGTGTAGAGCACAGAAACCTCCTGCACAGAAACCTGCCATAAACACCCCCAGCTGTCCTTCCCCGTCAGGGCATGGCCACAGAGGTCTCTGCACACACAGCACACTGCCCTGGGGCCTTTCCACACTGCTCACCTCTGGGCACTGCCCACAGCTGTCCTCATTCCACTGCAGTCGTGTCACAAGTGAAGCAAAAAAGCCAAACATGTTTCTGCTGAAGTTCTCTAGTGGAGGGGCAGCAATTTTAGACTGTTCAGAGAGCTGATGTATGTTTTGCCAATGGTATCTTGGTGATGAGCACCATGAGCAAAGGGAGTTTCTTGGGTGTGCTGGTTTATTGTTTATGAAGAACTACTTTACATAATGATTCTCTGATGTGTTCACAACAGGTAATAGAAGAAGCACTTCAAAAGAGATACAAGTGGGATACAACTGGGTTACAGAGAAGGTTCATTTATGGTAAATGCCAATCACTAAAAATGTCAGATGCAATACTTTGAAGACCAAATGAAAAAATGAAGAGTTGTTTTTCTTTCATTTCAAAGCTAAATCCATAACACTTGTTTTACAGAAAATCCATGGTAATTACTGGTGAAATAAGAAGTCTAAGAGACTTCTAAAATCATGATTTTAAAATTTAAAAAAAATAATTTTTAAAATCATTATTTTAAAAATTATCCTTTTTTATTTTAAAATTATTCCCCATCCTAAGGAATCCAAATAAGTAAGTACAAATAAGTACTTTCAGAAGATATGTCCTTGAAAAATCTGGAAAGAATAAAGAAACAAAAGAGCTGCATGGGCCTGCTGTACCTTCTTCTAAATTGCTTTTTCTCACTAACTCTGCTAAAACAATTGCAGTTATGTCCATGAGCTCAAACACTGGTATTTCTGAATAGCTCTTTAACTGAAGGGAACTGCAGTCATTCTGAAGACATATCTCTGTTACAATCTATAATGAATGTAATCTTCAAGGGGCAATAATTTCTCTCAATTACACAATTTTTCTGTTAAAAGTGGCATGTGTTACAATCTGGGTTGTCAGTTCCTCTGGCCATGGACACACACATTTCTCAGTAAAGCATCTTAGGCACCCCCTGTGTGCTATCAATAAGATCAGTATTAATGTTAAAACTTTTTTTAAATTTAATTGCATGTTAACATAATCTTCCACGTTATTTTTTCAATATAAATACATAGGGCACAACAGCTGTTTGGAGATCTCAAATTAGGGCTGTTTTGTGGCTGTCTGTGCAGTAAACGCCTTTGGCTAATATAATTTAAACCTCTTCTGTGAATGAATTTCATGCTTTGAAGCTAGCTAATAATTTCTGTCATTTAAGAACAACGTTCCATGATTTGCTCCTAATAGTAAAAAAGAGAAAATGAGCACTCCCCTGTGCTGCTGCTCCCCCCTGCCCGTGTGCCAGAGCCCTGCCCTGGCTCTCCTGGAGCTGCCCTGTGCTGCCTGGGAAGGGGCTGAGGACTCCAGGACGGTGCCTTAGCAAAAAGTGCCGGAGCTGGGAGAACTTCCCCGTGCAGTCCCAAGGTCACAGCCACAACTCGGAAGGAGAACTATAAATTACAAAGTGCTGGACTGCAGCCAAGCCCATGGGAAGCTGCATTTAGCATATCATTCTCTAAGCAGCAGGATGAAACCTTAACTCCCTTTCAGACAGAATTTGAATGGAATTTGTTATAAGAATACTCTGATTGAAATATCACCGTGACTTTCCGTGACAACTCGGAAATGGGTTGCAATCGCAGGGGGTTCCTCTTCCAACCAGCCCAAAATGATGATGAGGATGATAGAGCCCTATCAAATATTTATGAAAACCAGATGAATTTCTGTGGTAGCAACACATGCTGCTACTATAACAGAGACCTGAGTTAATTCCTGACATTACCCTGAGCTGAGGTTTCTCCCAGTGTAAACTAAAGGTATAATAACAAGCTGGTATAAAACAAGTGTTTTGAAGTAAAAGTGCTGCAACAGAGGTTAATAATAATGTATCAGAAGAACACAGTGCAGTTAAGTGTGATGATTTGTTTTTTATAGACAATATGTACTGGCTGCCATCAGTGCTGTAGCCCTCCTGTGTAAGGCACAGAATAGAAGAGCTTTATGTGAGCTGTAGACTCACATGTGTTAGGTGCATATACAACACCTAATGCTGTGGGGAGACACTGAGACCTGCAGGAGTGCCAGCATACACAACACAATATGGGCAGTGCTATCCCAAAGCATTAAACAATTACAGTGTTTATGAGAAAAGGATTAATTAATTAATTCAAGGGTTCAAAAGTAACTTTAGATTTGACATGTTGGAAAAAAAAAGAAATTGTTCATGTAAATTTTCTGTATCATAAAATCTTGCTGTCACACTGATAACTCCAAGACTGGTATTTGAAGATGTGAGATAATACTACTGCCAGTCTCAGTGGGAAGAGTGGCATCTTGAAAGGAAATCCCCTCCCCCTATTGCAAAGCAATACTGGCATTAAGTGCTGAAACAGCTGCCATCCTTCGTCTTGGCACTAAGTTAGTGATAGAAAGCAGTGAAGAGATGCTGGAGAGTTTGGGGAGCACTGTGTGAAGGCAGACAGCTCAGTAATTTACTGGCCAGCAGCTTCCTTGGGTGGAGCATACAGCCATAACTAACAGGCAGTGTGAATTACTTTGCTAGTAAGTTATAAGCGACTCGTTAAAACATTGTCACAGGGCTTATTATTGGAAGAAACACTAACAATGGGATCTGAATAATGGTTGAGAAGAAAAGCCAGAAAAGTAATAAATTAGCTTCTGTGGTTGTAGAGGGAGGTTTTTGGATGTGAGTGTGATGAAGTCTGCTTTTGGGGAAAGAGGGGAAAAAAGCATGTAAGTATTTGTAAAATATCCTAGAGATGGCAGGGAAGGAACTTTCCCTAGAACTGGTGGATGTGGAAATCTGTGTTGGATGGAATAAGTTCTGGACTGGGGGATGGAAGGATGAAATAATAGTTACACCCAGTGCTGTGATAATGAAGAGGTTTCATCACTGCAGATTAGGACAGGATTCTGTCTTCTGTTACTTGAGAAACCAGGCAAATACATTTCTGCCAGAAGAAAGGGGCTGCGTTCTGTCCGCTCGCCCTTCTCTGAGCTTTGGCATCTGCTCAGATGAAGAAAATAACTCCTCTTCTGAACTGCAACACAAAGGGGAGATTCATGGCATCATCCTGTCTATGTGCCTGCACACTCACATGCTTTACTGACCAGGATGCCACTTGTACAATTTCTTTCTTTATTTCCTAGATCTTTTCACAAATGGATTTTGTGATTCCTGAGAAATGAGAAGTCTAAAGGTTCACAAAAAAAAAAAATCTGTCTGCTTTTTGCCAATGAAAGAGCAACTTAGCTTTTACCCCTTTTTATGCACTAGTCTAACTTCTGATGCACTCTTTAGATTTCTGAACTTATTTTACTAATTCAGCTCATACTGATTTGTATGCTTTAAACAGATCAAGCAGCTCATGCAAAAAAAACCTGTTAAAGTATATGAAATAATTATTTATGTGACATCTTCCCTTAAGAGAACTTAAAAGCAACACAAAAATTAATTGATCTTCTTTGAGCTAAGTAGTATCCCCATTTCAGGATATAAATAGTGAAGGCATATTAAATCACATATTCAAAGGTAGGTGCCTGAAGTCAGTCATCTAAATATACATGTCACCAGTTAACTGCTGCTGTGATTCTCCCAACTCTGAAGGGGATCTGTATTTGAGGACCACATTGAATAGAAGGAGAAACTAACCTCTCTCAAACTGTTACTGTGCAGGCATTAAAGGAACCAGATTTAAAGATCAGGATCTCTTGCAGCTTTGGCTAAATTAGCAACTGTTACAAAATAAAGCAACTTTTATTTAGCTCCCAGCTTTAAGTGGATGTCAGATCACAGGCACACAGGTTCAAAAAGCACTCAGAAAGTTTATCCAACTGATCTGGCCACCTTTCCCAAGGTGAATAATTAGCGCTCTCTCTCGAGGACTGCCATTTACATAACATTTCCTGACTTTCTCCAGGGTGGCTGCTGTATGAATGGTGGTCAGCAGATCAGGCCCCAGCAGAAATTAATGTGGTTGTGCCTCTCCATGGCAGCACTGCAGGCAGCATCAGTCCCTTCCTGCCTCCTGTCTTCATCCCAAGCACAGCCAAGCCCCGTCTCCCAGGACATTGACTTGCACTTTCCAGAGAGGAAGGCTTCGTTCTTATGAGGACTGAAAGGCCATTTATGGGTGCTCTGATGCACATTTCAAATTACAGACTTTAAGGGTGGTGAAATAACTGCCAGGCTTGCATATTTAATGGACCTTGAGCTATAAGCATTCCCCAAAAATGCCTAGTTAATACTGGTTTGATAGTGAATTGGCACAGTGCTGAGCTCCGAAGCACCAAATTAGCATTGATTTGCAAAATGTTACTGAAAGATCTCTTAAACTTTCCAGGTTCCAAAATCAGTGTAGGAGAAGAGGGTCTCTCACCCCAACTGCCTTCTTAAAAGTCCATTCTAGTTCCTTACCAGGACTCCAAGGGCATTCCTTTCGAAATGCTTTAGAAATGATAATTCTTTTCAAACTTTGTGTTTGCATCCTTGTTCAAGAGCAATCAATTCCTCTTGGGGTCTTTCTCCGCAGTACAACAGAAAATCCTCTCGTGCTGGGTCAGGAGT
Organism: Cyanoderma ruficeps; assembly: GCA_008694505.1. Lineage (NCBI taxonomy): Eukaryota > Metazoa > Chordata > Aves > Passeriformes > Timaliidae > Cyanoderma > Cyanoderma ruficeps. Next base: position 558,880 of record VZDJ01000868.1, on the reverse strand, counting down.
GGAGCTGTGGCCGTGCAGTGCCCAGTTGAGGTGCAGCTGGACTCTGCACAGAAGGTGAGCATTTGATAATCTGGGATGCAGGTGCTCTGCTACCCCCCGTGGATGGCTAATAAATTCCAGGTGGGATTTACAGGAACTGGCACTGCCCCATTAAGTTCCTCTACGGCTTCAGTCCTGGCAACTTCACCAGCTTCCCCTTCCCCCTGCACAATATTAACACAGCTGCGCTCAGCGGACCCGACGGTGCTGGAACACCCTCAATAAACAGAGGAAAGCTGCCAGGCTCTGCTCCAGGCTCTGCTCCCTGGCGGGTTCGAGGCTCCGCCTGTCAGCTCAGGGTGTGTTAACCCCCTGGCCCGGGGCTGCCCGAGCCTGGCCACAGCCTGCCAGAGCAGGAATTCTCCAGGGTGGCCTTGTCCTGGTAGGTATCAGCTCACTTTGCTTCCATTTTGCTCTGTGGATTTTCAATAGCTATGATAGAAGTGTGTACATTGAAACAAAAGGATTAAGATATAATGGTGACATTTTTCTCCAGGATTTTTATCTTCATCTAAGCAGGGATACAAGTGGTAGGGTAACGTTCCAGTATCTGTTAACAGACATTTCCTTGAAAGTGTGCTGTCACAGCTATTAAAATGTTTTACCAGCAAAACTCATGCAACACCACCTATGACAGAGGCTTGTGACCCTGGTTTTGATTCCCTGAAAAAACAGAAACTGGGAATAGACTGTTTAATGGTTGTTTTCTATTAGGGATGCATGCTGTGGTGTGGTTACTATGAGATGGCACATGCCAGCACCGAGTGGCTCTAAAAATGGCCCTGCCAGACCTGGAAGGTCATCCCCAGCATGGCAGGGAGTGTGCTGCAACAGTGTCCCCCCTTGTTCCAGCCTTTCTCAGCTGTCTTCCCCCTCTGCTCTTCCCCCGTGGGCTCATGCTGTGACGATGAGGTCCTGCTGGTCCTGCTGGTCCTGCTGGCACAGCTCCAAGGTTTCAGTGGCACTGGGAGCGGAGCCTGTGCCTGCAGAACATCTCCCTGCAGAGTGGCTGCTCCAGCTCTATTGGACTGCCATGGTTGTACCTCACAGAAACAGAAAACTCCAGGAAACATCTGTGGGATCTGATTGTCCCCACCAGCTCCCACTCACCATCAAAGTCTGGAGGCTGAAGGGCTGCTCCTGTGGCTCAGCTGAAGCCAGAGACAAATGTCGGCTGCTGTGTGATGACTAAGTCTCACATGCTTATTGCTCCTATCAGTTAGAACTCTTAATCACTTTGTGCTGTTTCATCCTATAACATGAATTCACTTCAAGCTGTGAAATTCACCATTTTTGCCATGACTAATTTGTGAAATCTGCCACCTTTCTTTGTGGTTCATGTTGTGCCCTAGTTAGACATCATCTGTCTGATTAGGGAAGTCTGTGATTTGTTTCTTGCAGTTGAGCCAATACAATTTCATCCCCCTCCTTTCTCCTCCCTGCACTCAAGTGCAATTTTACTGTGGCCCGTGCCCTTGGATGCACCGAGGCTGGAGTGGTGTGGAGGCCACCTCTGCTGGGGCTCACACACAGGAGTCCTGGCTCTCCTCCTCTACACAACACCTAGGGCTCAGCCTGGGCCTTTAACCCTGCCTTTGCTAGAAGCTACCTAGCTCTGTTATGTTTACCATCTTCCTAGATTTCTCCCAGCCTGCTTGCTGCAATATTTTGGAAATCATTTCTCACCTGCCTTGCCAGTGCCTTGTTTCACGATACATTCATCTGTTACTCTTTACATTGAATGTTGCTGGCATTACTAAATGCTATAAATATACCCAGTATACCATAAAAACAGACAAGCAGATGACTGGTCTTGCCTACAAGAAATACTATGAATTTTTCATTTTTTTTCACATGCTCTGAGCAAAATCCAGAGGATGCTTGAGGAACATTTCATAACCAAATCAGGTCCTAAATTCCTATTTTCTCACAAATTAGTTATTTCCTAAAAATATTTTTCCGCACTCTTAACATCTTAATTGTTCCTTGAAGATGTTGCCAGCTCATCCATCCTTTTTCACACCCTCTGATAAACCCAGCGAAACATTATTTTAGTATTTCTGTCGCTGAAATACAGTGATAAATGGTCTTCTTTTAAAATCAGTGGGAACAGAATAATGGATGTGCAGGAGAGCTTATTGACTTGCTCTTGTCAAAATGGAGTCCTGCCATGAAGTTCAGAAGGATCACAAGATGCCCTAGATACTCCTCGTACTCCTCTTTTCTTGATGGTAAAGCTGATGGGCTTGGGCTACACAGTTTCACATGATACTGACAGAACAGCAAAGGGAACTTTCCATCCTAGCTCTTATTTTTACCACAACTTTCCATCTCTCTTCCTATATCCTTTTTTTTACCAGTTTCACTCAAAGTTAATCACCTCCCTCCCTGAAAACAGTCATGTGAATAAGATCAATAGCATGCTTCCTCTTAACAGATGAATAAATGGACAAATCTCTGAGAATCCCTGGCTGTAATTAACCCTTTATCAAAATCCCAGAAGAGGAGGTTAAGGAACAGCCCAAGTGCATGTTCATGACTTTGGATCAGAAAACCTCATGGGCCTGATCCTGCTTCTGCCCACAGAGGTGATAACATTTCTCTGAATGACCCTGAGAACAGGATTGTGGCTGGTGCTCAGCATCCCGTGCCCTTCTCTGTTTGCTGCCTCCAGCACCGCAATCTTGCAGCCCTGCTGGCCCAAGCCACTTACCCCCACTGCAGCCTAATCAGATGGCAATAAAAGCTTTTACTGTGCCATCCTGTTTGTGCTCAGCAGAAACATAAAAAGCATATTAGAAAATTGATTTTGGGCATTAATTGTGAGCAAAGAACATTATACTGAGTAGAGGCAGGGTAGTTTTTTTCAGGCAGAAAAATGCTATTTTAGTCTTTTAAAAGTGACTGTGGAAGATGCTGAGCTAAGCCCCATGGACACTCTTTTCAAATACCATAAGGCAAAGAGTAGTTACTGAATCTCCTCAGTCTTATTAGCTTACATAAACATAAAAATTTGAATAATGTTTAAAAAGCTAAATTCTCCAGATAATCCATAATCAGTAAATGTTCATTACTGAGATGTAGCAAATATGCATGAGGTTTCCCCGGTGGTATTTTGGTTGCATGATCTAAAAGGTGTAGAAAAGCCTCCTCCATGTGGGGCTGGGCAAAAACTTCCATAGGCTCCTGGGGCCGTTCAGCCACAGTGTGGACCCTCCTGGTCCCTTCAGGAAGGAGCAGGAGGAAATCAGAATTCACTGTCTTGTGTTACAGCTCTGGTGATTTATAAATAAATCATCCCCACAGGATGATTGATGTCTCCATATAAATAATTAAGTCTTGACCTTATGTTATGACACCTGCTAAATTTTTTGGCACTTGAAACCAGCGCTCAGGAGAGATCCTTGACTCTGGATAAATAAAGGTGGGACTGGATTCAAGGGGGAGGGGGAGACAGGGTTTTGTTTACCCTCATTTTGTTCTGTTTGATTCCATCAGCTAATTGATGATGATTATTAATCTCTGTTGCCATCTACTCTATGGATTTAATTCCTGCCTGTGATTGCTGTTGGAAAGTTTGCTCCATTAGAAGCAGACTTTGATTGGATTTCCAGTAGCCAGAGTTTCCCAGATACCCCCCGAACCATTTTGTTGCCTACTCCAGGCACCTTACAATTATTTTTGTTTGTGATTTACTTTGTTTGGTGGCAAAGCTTCAGTAGCCGGGTTGACACTGTCGTTATGCTCAACCAGGCTAGGTAGCAGGTGTCAGCAAAAGTTTAATTTGGAAGCTCATGAATTCAAAAAAAGAGCTTAACAGTTATCCCCAACACAGAGAGCTGCTGTGGCCTGAGCCTGGAAAAGAGAAAATCCCAGAGACATGAAAGGAATTGATGAGACACCAGGCATCTGACAAAATGAAATCTTCTTGGGATAAACTGAGGATAGCTTTCTTGTCAAATGGTGAGCATCATTAATAAACAAAACAGATTTAGTGGCAGCATTTCCAGTTTTCATTTCTGAGATCGTTCAGGTTTACTATTCACTCTCTCCCTGGTACTGTAGATCCAGCATATTCTCTTAATAGCTGCAACTTTTAAATCTTGCCATAAAATACAAGAATTTCAGGGTAGATGTCTACCATTAAAAAACGAGCATCTTTGGGGTTTTTTAAACATGTTAATCTACATGCCACACAAGTCAGCTACAGACAGAAAGCAATATCATAACACAATTACAACAAGGGGCTTCCCTAACCCCTGAAAAATCTTAAAGAACTAATGACACAGCTACGACCGGGTATCACATCATTCCTGGCTACTTCTACAGCCAGCACCCGGGAATCCCAGCCGTCAGCAGGGTGCTGTCCGATTGCCCATCACCGCACACTGGGACTGACACGTACAAACCATTCTTTGCTGTGTGTCTGCCGTGGTTTGAACATACCCGTTCCTGGAGGGCTGGGTGAGGTGCAAAGGGGCATTGCAAGGTCCGAGCTGCCAAGTGTGGCCGAGCAGGGGCAGGGGAATCGGGACGTATGAAAAGCACTCCTGCGGGAGAGCAGCGCCCAGAGAAACCCCCTGGTCTCTAAAGATAACTCCAGAAATTAAAAAGTGCTTCCGTGTCCCCTCATACCGCTCCTGTTCGCACAGACTGAACTCCGGGTGAACTGGGTTTCCAGTCTAGGGAGATGCCCGCATTTATTAACTACTTTGCTTTGGATCCCGCTGTTTTCCTTACAGAATCCCATGCCGGACCCGCGCCACGAGCGTTCAGCCCGTCGAAGCCGGCGGCTCCATCCTCACCCGGAGGTGGGTCCCGGGGCCCCCGTGCCCGAGCGGGGCTGGGCCGGCCCCGCCCGGTGCGAAGGGAGCGGAGCGGGCTGGGGAGGAAGGGACGCGACGTAGCCCCGGGGCGACCCGCACCCGGCCCCGAGCCCCCAGTTACGGGCGCTGCTAATTACGGCGCCGCGAGCCGGGAGAGCAGCCCTGAGGTCAGGGGGTCGCGCCGGCGGGGATGAGGAGGGGACACGGGACGAGGGGCCCCAGCGCGGCCCCGCCGCAAGTTTGGTCACTTTCCCGAAGTGGCGCGGGGAAAAGTTGGGGAGCGGCCGGGGGATGCGGGGATCCGGGCGGCGAAGCGCGTCCCGGGCCCGGGGACAGGGGGGTCTCGCCACTGACCTGCGCCGCGGCCGCGCCGCCTCCCGCGCTCGCTCAGCGCATCCTCCGCGCCGCTCCCGCCGCCGCCCTGCGCGCCGCAGCCGCGGCTCCGCGATGCTCGGCGGGGAGGAGAGAGTAAAGCGGGACAGCCCGCCCGGAGACGGGAGGCCGCCGCCCCCCTCCCCGCCTCCCGCCTCCCGCCCCGCCGGCCCCGGCCCCGCTGGCGGCCGCCGCCCCGCGCCCAGCGCGCACCTCCGGGAGCAGGTGCGGCGGCCTCCGGCGGGGAGCGCTCCCGGTCCTGCCGCGCCCCCGGCGCATCTTCCCTCGCCGCGGCGCGGGCGGGGCCGGCCGGGGCCGCCGCCTTTCCAGGGGTGCTCTCGCCTCTCAAGTTTGACACGTTCCGGCGGCTCCCGCCGCTCTCCGCCGCGGCCGCCGGCTCGGGCATTGTCTGCAGGGCAGTTCGGCGCGGAGCGGGGCGCTGCGGACCGAGCCCGGGGACGCCCTGCGCGCTCCCGGCTCCGCATCCCGAGCCTCGGCCCGCGCGGCTCCCGGCGGAATGTTGCAGCCCCGGAGGGGCACGGGGGGGAGGGAGGAAAGGTCCCGGGCACGGTGCGGGGGAAGCCTCTGCGCCCCGGCTGCCGGGTGTCGTCTGGGAGGAACGGAGAAGGGAGGCTCCTGCATATCCTCCGTGCGGATACAAGCATCCTGCCGGGCGTCTCCTCCGGCCTGCAGTTTGTAGAATATATATGTATTTTGAGATCGGTTGGGAAGATCGGTGGCCCATACTTGCTTTCAAAAGAAGGTTGTGAAGACACACCTCAAGGGCAGACACAGAAGTCATTGGAAGAGAATTGAAGTGATGGTGTCCTCGAACAACAAATGGAGCAGACATGATGTACACAGGGCACGGTGGGCACCGAGGTTCCTTGTCTTGAGCCTGGATATGGACTGTGGAGTAACAGCACAGAAGGGGTCTCTTGCACTCTCTGCTGGTTATTTCCCACCCTAAAATACAAGAGAGGCTTTTCTCACATAACTGTGCACTAGAATAAAGAGTCTCATGAGAGCAAACCTGGGGTAGGCTGTAATCCCCAGGAATGGCCTCGGTGGCATGCCTGGCTGTTGCTAGTGTAATGAAGTGGGTGTTTAATTCGATTGAATGGTGCCCCCAGAGCCTGGCACCAGGGGATGCTGTGCTCTGCACCCACTCCTCAGTTTGGGGTGTGGGTCCCAGGAGCTGCCCTTGCTGCCAGGGAGCCACGGGGCTGAGCTTTGGCAGCCCGGGGGCAGCGGGAGCTTCCCAACAGGCAACGCCAGACGTGCTGCCTCGAGTGCCACCACCCACCTTAACCTGACACTGTGTCTGTACAGTGTGAAATGTGTCAACATGGATCCTATCTACAGCCCTCAGAATCATTTCAGGTGTGTCTTATGAATAAACTATGACATTTATCCTGTCACTAGATTAGCAGAAATACATTATACTTAGTCTGCTCCCTAGCAATCAATTGTTCTAAGTAGGTGTTATTTATTAAAATATTGATTAGGGACCCAAGTCTGTAATTCTTAAGTAAGCCAGCTCATTGCTGATAGGATGGAATATTTAAATGAGAGTTTTGAGATCAGACTTTATGTAATTCCATTGTCATAGGAAAAGAAGGTGCATGTGGCAGCTTTCCAAGGGGAAGATGCATTCGTGCCACTTGGAGTTCAAGAGAAGTATAACATGTGAAAACTGGAGTCATTGCTTTACCTGAGCACCTTCTGTCCTGCTCTCTGTGGTGCAGGGTGCATAAGCTGTCACAGCAAAATAATAAGTCTGTAACTGGGTAAAGTGAGTTGCATATTATAAATGTAAAACATTGCTCGGTGTCTGTTGCTATGGCAGGTGACCGGGGAGAAAACGTCCTCCAAGGGCCATCTCCTGGCATAAGGAACCTTTCCTGCCACAGCTGTGTTGGGAGCCTTTGTGAGCAGGGTGAGCAGCATGTGGCTCTGTATTCTTTGGTCAGGTTGTGTTATGGAAAATGCTTTAAATGGATGACCTTGAAAACAAAGCCCAAACAAGAGTCCTGGCACTAGGTCCAGTGACAGCGACTCCTCTGCCCTGCTGCCTGCAGGACTCACAATTATGTTTTCCTCCAATTTTGGCTCCATGACTTATAAAAAATTCCTGTGAATTTGAAAAATAAGATATCTTAAATCAACAATTTCTGGGGGTTATTTTTGTGTTTGGAGGATTGATTTTTTTTTTTCCTCTCTGTCTCCAATGGAACAGAAGGCAATGTGAATCCCTTTTGTTTACTTCTTTGTTTCTGCTCCTGACTGCTTATTAGCAGATATGTGTGTGTGGCTCTGCTGTGGTCTGGAGCTGGTTAGTGGCTATTACAAAGTTAGGAGGAAGAGTGACAATCACAAAGTCTTGGTTTTGAGAGGGTAGAATGAACAAAAAGGACAGAGAAAATAAAAAAGAAAAATTTTATTTAGGAAAAGAATATACTTGGTAAATGCATATGCTAGAACAATAAAAGATATTTATTCTGTTATTTCTAGGAAATGAGATTTCCAATTATTTTGATATTAAAACATGTTAAAGCAAAGGCAATATTTATTGAAGGGAATCTTCTTTTTTATTAGTTGCATGGACTCAGACACTCAGGGTGCAAAGAAACACCCAAGCATATAATCTAGTGTCGTGATCCAGTGATGCTGGTACTGGGCTTATAATCAGGATTTCTGATTATCATGCATTGCACACAGTCACTTAGAGTCCTGTATAGAATCTAGTTTCTTTTAAGACTGGAAGGAATTGTTTACCTTTGCTTAGTCATCAGCAAATGCAACTGATATTTTCAAAATGTTTTCTATGGAAAAAATGGAGAACGTTTGGGGGCGAGTGGAATTAATTGTAAAATTGTTTCTGGTGCCTGGATACATGTAAAATTTTTCTGGTGGAAAAGACTGGAAATTATTTATCTTGGTGATTTGGAGCCTGATATTTATAGCAATGCTGTTTGAATGCTTTAGGAAAAAAGATCATTTCTTCCATCCTGCCAATTATTTGGGAAAAAAAAGGTCATTTTTTTTTTTCATACTATATATAGGAAAGCCTATCTTATACTAAGTCTTTATTCATCTCTTGGAAAATAGCACAGAGAAAAATGAAGAGAACATATGGTGTCTTCTATCAGTCAGTCATCATTACTGCTTCTTCACACTATGTCATCACCCCACAAATAGCAAATGAGTGTGAGTTTCTCCCTGCTGAAAAAAGAAAAAACTGGTTAATACAGCCAAGTTAAAAAAAATAATAAATATTACAATAGTATCAACTGGAACATTATATAAAATATTAATGACAATGAGAATGCAGAGGGGAAACCCTCAAAACTGTCAAACAATAGTATCAAACCTGAAAATGTTGAGCTGGAGCAGAACTCATGAATTTCTCTTGATTTGATAACCAAGCTTGAAATATTGATGGGACACAGTCTCTCTTGCCCATTCTTTATGAATGATTCTGTGCTATTTGAGGTGCTCAAACAGACAGAACTCAAATAAGAACAGCAAGGAATGTAATGTAATAGTTTGTCTCTGGGGCATCCATAAAATCTTGAATTTCCTTTTTAAGCAGACATCTAGGAAAAATATAATTTTATTTAATTCCCCGATGTCGGTATTACACTTTAGTATAAAGGTTGCAATTGAAATGCTTATCTGCAAAGCCCCTCTGCCATTCTTGGTCTCCTGCAAAGAAATGTATGGCAAAGCAGCCTTGGAAATAGCTGCCACAGGAACTTCATAAACCCCAGCACTGGGAGCGTGTGTCCCAACTTTGGAAGGGATATTTCAGAACCACCCTTCTCGAGAAGCAGCCAAAGCAGTTGGGGTTTATGGAGGAAAAAATATATATATACAGATGTGTGTGTGTGTGTGTGTGTGTGTGTGTGCAGTGCCACAAAGCAGCAAATTAAGAGCCTCATTGGAATGTCTAAAGCAGATCTGGGCCATGTTGTCTCCCAGATCTCTAATCTTTCACTCCCTTTGGATCCTTCCCTCAAAAAGCAGCTCGTAACAGGATGGTAATGCACCTGGAATTGAGCCCCATATGTAAACTACATGGGAAACAAGCCCATTTGCAAGCTCCACTCGTTTTGGCGCCCAGCTGAAATGTGTGTACGAGGTGCTTGGTAAAACCTGGTTCAAACATCTGCCCATGTAGGCTCTTGGGCCAGAGTTAAGTTTCTTCTATTACCAGTTCCAGAATGTGATTGTGCTACCCCAGACCTGACTGGGGCAACAGAGCTTTTATCTGAAGACTGTTTTCTTAAAATTGCTTACACACAATGAGCCGGTCAGGTGAACTGGGGTATGGACAGTGAGGGTTGAGGAAGAGGGGAAAGCACAGAGTAATGCTAGGGGTAGAAGAAAAGAGAATAATAGTGAATTTTCTGGGAGTTCACCAAAATTAGGAAAATATTAAATAATTCCATGCACTCTGCCCCTGGAGCAATGCTGCGTGGGTAGTGTCTGTCAAGGTTTCTGTGGAGAGACAGTGTCTTTTTCAGACTAAGAAATATCCATGGGACAAATTGTAGGGTACACAAACCATTCTTTGGGAACAAAATAAAAATCTCTGGAAAAAATATAGAAACCTCAAAAGACAGAACAGGAAGAGATGTATTAGATCATATGGCTCCTTGTTGGTAGAAGCAATAATAAATTGCCCCCTGGAGATAGAGAACATCAGTTATTTCATAAAATATAGCCAAAGGGCCCAGAAGGAACAATATGGTTTAGACAGGAAAGCCTGAGAAGCATTTGATTTAGTCTTAAGTGAAAACAGCCAGACCTGCCAGACTCAAAATCCAAAAATGGCACTCAAAACTACTCTTTGGAAACTCCATCAATAACTTAGAGTAACTGGGAGCTGGAGCTGTTGTGCTTCTTACACTGGGTAGGTTTGGGAAAGGATTCTTTCTCCAGGACCTACAAAGATGTGTGTTGAAATACTCCCCAGAACAACATGTAAGAGCACAGGGGTTTGGAGTATTTCACTGCTCCTGGTTTTTGTCCATCCTGGGAACATGGTGGTTAAGATGGAGTCATTGCTGATGGCTCTTCCGAACCAAACCTGAAGGTAATGCCATTCTCTAAGGACCAACTTGTTGCAGGTGATACAATGTGCTGTTCTAAGTTTGGGTCTTTAGGGGCTGTATTCAAATGTTGGCATTTGGGGCTTGGGGCTCTTTTGGATTGGCTTCATTGTTCTGGATGGATTCGTTTTGTCATTTCTTGAGACAGTAAAGCTCAGGGACAGAATTTGTGTGCACCTCATGTGCAGCTCCTTGTTGTCTGTGTTTGGGCAGAAACAAAACCATGATCTATCAATATAGTGATGGACTTTGCTGTGCAGCTGTTGTGATGGTGCTGAGCATGTTTTTCCAAGTGGATGTGTGGAATAAATCACACTGGAAAGATGAATTGGAGAAAAATATGCTCAGTGTTGGCCAGCAAAAGTGATCCTAGTGGGATCATTCTATCACCGAAGGAATGTGTCACAGCTCTTTCATAGGTGGCATAAACAAGTTCCTTTTTAGGCTGCTGGGAACAGGGCAGGTCTCCTGACACTTGCATTCATTCTTCTCAATTTTATGTGTTTTGTAAGTTGGTGGTATGAGTCAGCAGAGAGGAAGCACTGTGCAGGCATGGAAGCCTGCTCCTGCACTGTTCTGAGGACCAAGCAAAGCAAAATAACCACAAAGTGAGGCTCTTCCCAACCTTGTGTTAGGCCTGGCTCCTGATCCCTTATCATGGACCTTCCCTCTCTTCAGCATCTCATGCCTTGTGCTTCTTTATCCCTCTGCATCATCCATCCCACCCACCTGCTGCCAAAACAAACCTGTCTTTGACCAGACCTTTCTGCCACCTCCTTTTTTCTTTGCTGCCTCTGTCTTTTCCCTCTCATGTTACTATCAACAGTTCAGCTTTTTTTCTTTTTTAATATATGATGTGAAGAATTGATTTTGTGTGTGGTTCATGGAGAGGGAGCTGAGCCTGTGAATGAAGCCAATGTTTCTTTTTCATTCTCCCTTAGTTTTGCATCTGTCATGCTTTTTTCAATAAACAATTAAAATAAGTAGAAGTATTGTGGTCAACTGGGATTTCACCTAGTCTGCTTGCCTGAATCCCCTCCCTGTGAGATGGGAGTGCCATACTCTGGAGCTGCTCTGTGATCCATGGTTTCATTACATGGCACCACTCCTTGTTACTCCTGCACTTTCACTGTTTGAAATACTGAGAGGAGCAAACCAGGGCCAAAGGGAAAGCCATAGATTTGGGCCTGGCTTTGCATGACCTCATCAGCCGGGTTTTGTTTGCAAACCCACGGGTGCTTGAGATTCAGGTCATTCCTCTGAATCCCCCTGCAGTGGTAGGCGTGTGTGAATGCATCAGAGAGGAGAGATAAATGACTCACACTGTGATCCATCTTTATTTCAAGTAGTCCTCTGCAGAAGTGAGAGGGTGGCTTTGTGTTGCAAAACCATGTTGATTTAATTTTTATTTTGCCAAGCTGGGTGTGGTTTGGGAAGAGGTGCTTTATATCTTATCTCTGTCTANCTATCTATCTATCTATCTATCTATCTATCTATCTCTATCTTCCAGAGGGTGAGAGCAGCAAGACCCATGATTTTCAGTTTGGCCAGCTTCTCAGAAGAAAGCTAACAGATCAGTTCAGAGGAAAAAAAAAGTAAAGTAAACGATCTTTGTCCTGTAGATTCCCCCCTCTTGTTTTCATTTCTGAACAGGCATTGTCATCTTGTCTCATTAGAGGTAACACCAGCTGAAGGGTAAGAAGGCAAAAATCCCAGCTATTGACATATGTGATGCAAACCAGCTCTTATTTCCTTTGTAAATCAGGAATTGTGGGAAACTGTAGCAGATGTCTTGTCAACTGGGGAATCTGCTGTTGTCCTTTAAAAGGCAGCTGCTGCCTGGGTGAACTGGTTTTCCTTAGAGCTAGAGCTGTGATGCTTCCAGTGTCAGGCTTTCAGTGTTCCCTGAATTTTGAATCACTGAAGTGCTTCCAAGGTCACTTCCTGGAATACCTTTGGATTTTCCTCACTTTGGGCCATCTGGACTAGATGAGCAAGGTGATGTCAGTGAACTCCTTTGTGAGCAACTGTCTGTATGACAAAGGGAAGAATGTTGTGTTCAGGGGAGACAGAAATCTCAGGGCAGACTCAGGATTTCAGGTTTATTTTGAACGAAGCAATGTAACCTTTCAAATTTACAAAGCACTGTCAGCTCTTGTAATCCTTTATTAGTCTGCTTGGGTTTGATTTCTGTTTGTATTTTTACTATCTAGGGAAAACCAGATTTTGGCATCCTTTAGCCTGAACATTGTCAACTGTCATTGTAGGAATAAGGCAAGTAAGAATTTCTTATATAAGCAAGATTTAATCGACTGGGCACTTAGGGAGAAGAAAAAAGGAGCAAAAAGAAAAAGGATTAGCTGTAGCTTGATTCAGGTACCTTGTCCATTCTGGAAATAAAGGAAAAGAGAACAAAAGCTGCTACATTTGTGTGATGGCACTAAAATAGCAGCTTGTATTTACAGTCTAACTTTCTATTACAGGGCTGCTGGCTGTGTAGCTGGAAGCACAGATTTGGGATGTGGTGAGTACCTGTTTGGTGGGCTCTGTTACACTGCCCCAAACAGCCAAAATACAAATATTATCCTGTTGATATCAGTGTCAGCTTCTGAGGCCAAGGCTTATGACACTGGGGATTTCATAGTGTCCTGGCAAGTGCTATAAAATGAGAATATGCAGGAGAAAAAGGACACAAATAATGTTTACTCCGTCTCTCTAAAACTGATTTTCCTTGTACATTTATAGTTACTCTGTGTGCTCCTGTTAATTCCACACTTCAGTGAAGTTCTCCCTTATGTCACCTAGGGCCAGGCTCTGCCCCCAGGTCCATTTTGAGGAGTTTCTTGGCATGTCAAGTGTCTCGTTAGGCTCCAAGTGTGATATGGTAAAGCACAAAGCAATATTTTATAGGGTGTCAGACCTGAAGCACCAGTTGCAATGTAAATACTCTCACTCTTGTATCTAATTCACTCACACTGATCCCTAATGTTGGTGATTCCCTGGATGGCTTCCCCAAATACTGACAGCAAAACCACAGCCAAATGCTGGAGGTGCCAATGGCCTTTCCTTTTTGATAATTCTTATTTTAGTCACAAAGCTGTTCTCAGGGATGAAGGAAATACCCTCCTTCCCCACCCCTCTCCCTGGGTTTTTGGAGAGATCGAATAGAGACCTGACTTTTGGCTGTCACTTTGCAAATCAGGCTGTTTTCCAATCTACACTCAGTTATTTGCCCTCCTGTACCCTAAAATGCAAGGATAGAGATTCCTGATGTGAATTCAGGGATGACATGTGAATCTTTTCTCATTAAGCAAGCCAGTTTGCACTGGAACCTTGCTGCTCCTGCAGCTCTCAGAATACAGTAAACTTTTTGTTTAATCCCACAGGGTCCTTGAAATTTATTTCATTACAGAGTAAAATATCTCCTAATGGAAACTAGGTAATAGACATAGCAAGAACTAGCAAAGAGGAGGGTTTGTGTCAAAAGAGAATTCAATTTTAATTAATCTTTTCTGAGTAATTCAACTGAGTCTTCAGGAGGAACCTATTTCTGCTTTTCCCTACAGTTCCCTCCACTGATTCTGTATATTTTAAATCAGTAATTCAGTAGTCCAAGAGTATGGCTAAATAAAAAGCAAAAGATACATATTAGACCACAACCTGGGAAATTTGCTTGTATAAAGGATTGGATCTTTTCCTGTTAACAGGACTTGTGTGTTTTGGTGAGAACAGCAAGATCTTTCTGGTTTTCCCATGTCTCCTTCTCCCTCCTTCCCCCCCGCAGTGCATGCACAGGTGTATCCATGTGCATCTGTGTAAATATCCTGTTGTTTTTCATTGACAAGAAGGCTTACCTTTTCTGAATCTTAATTTAAACGTGAGCATTTCTTTGTTACTTCCTCTACATCCCCTTAGCAGTGCAAGAAAGAGCCCTGTGTCGCAGGACAGGTGCAGTATGTGTGTGTTTAGTCTCTGCCTGTATCTACACCCTCTAGAGCCAGATATCATAATTCACACGAGTGTCAGCCAGTTTAGAAATTATTCTCTTTAAAATGGAATGAAAATACATAGAATGTATAAACATGTAGCATTATCCCCTTCTAGCTAGTTGTCTCCTGACCTCTAAACAACTAATTTCTCAGTTTTGATTTTCATTTAGTTTAGGGCTGGAAAAAAGGATTTCTTGGCATTACTTTGATTTTTTGATTGCTTTCAATGAAAGCACTTTTATTTCTCAGATGATATTCCATTTGCCATGAAGGGAATATATTACCCAGATGTGCTCTGCCCCCGTCCAGCTGGGAGGGCCTGTCCAAAAAGGATGTGGTTAGAAGGTAGGTTGGGATTCACCTGCTGTAAGTGTAAAAAGTACAAATCATGTCATCCCAGAGCAGTAGTTATTTCCTGAGACCCATTTTATGGGGAAGCATCTGAGAGTTTACCACAAAACTTGGCCAAGTGTGTGCAGAGGCCCCAACTCAGTGGGGCCATGCACAGTTCTGAGCACAGAGCCAAGTGCAGAACGTGCTCCCTCTCCCTCTCTGATTTGTGCTGTAGCCTGTAATAGAAAATAAATTCATGTACTCATTTAAATCTTAGGCAAGGGAGAGTGACACATAGTGCTTATCTGGCAGTGCAGGGTGTCCATATCATCTCTGGCACAGGGGGCAACGCGGTGGCAAACACAGACTGCCCTGCAGAGTGGGGTCTGATGGAAGGTGTGTGGTGCAATTATTGAAGCGAGAGCAGCTGAGTGCTGCAACCCGGCCTTTAAATGCCCAATTTATTTCTCATTTAATTCTCCCCTTAGCGTTATTTAACATTGTTTTGATAATGGGAGGCATTTGGCTCTGGGAATTTAGCAGGGGGAGACGAGAACACTCAGAGTTTGATTTGCTGTTTCTGTAAGCGTATTTAGTATTGCTCTCGTTGTACAGTGCAGCTTGAATTCAGAGCACTGCTTCCCCTCAGCACAGCGGGTAATACATCTAGCCAGAAAGCATCACTAGAATGGGGCAGGGAGAAGAAGAGAGAAGCAAAGAGTTGAAGGGAAGACGGTAAAAAGAAAAATGGATCAATAAAAAAATGGGGAAAAAATAGTAAAGGGGATAAGAGTGGTAAACAAAAATGAAGGGATAGGGCATATGTTAGAAAAAGGAAAGTAAAATGTGAAGTGGCTTGAGGATGCTGGGAAATCTCATCCTTTCAAAAAATGAGACTCTGGGAAGCAGAGTAAGGCTTGATGTTAGAGCATTCCCTCACAGGCTGACCAATGGCAGGAGTGAGAAGAAAAGCCTAAAAGGAAACTGAGGAGAAGAAAGACAGAGTGCTTTTGAAAGTGGATGCCGTTGGTGACAAGAAGGGAGGTAGTGCTGCTTTCTCCCAGAGTGCTGAGATGCTGATGTTCCTGCTGGGGGTTGTGAGGGATACAAATGCACAGCTGGACCTACCATGAGAACTCCCTGTTTTCCTAGACACACATTAGAAGAACTTGACTGTATTGTACTTAAGGGCTATTTATTTGACATGCTGTAGAAACTTGCTTTTCATTAAGGGAAGAGAAAAGGTGAATCTGAGATAATAGTCTCATTTGTAAAAGAAGGTATCTTTTTGTCAGCATCTTTTAACAAAGGAGTCAAACAGCAGCAGAGAAGGTTGCAGGAGGAAGCCCCATGTGTCCACTGAGCCAGCAAACAGTTTGACCCAGCAGCTATTAGTGTTTATTTTGGGGCACTTCTGAAATGTCTGTTTCAAGGCACAAGTCTGCAGAAGCAGGGGCTGGCACTGAGACATGGAACCACTGCTGGAGTTGTCCCAGCAGGGTCAGATCATGGCAAGAGTGTCCCCACAGTCCCTGCACAGGCAGTGCCACCCTGACACCTCCCAGGGGTCACCAGCAGTGACAGTCCCGGTGGGACCTTTGCACCAGCAGGTGTTGGGAGCGTGTCTTGGTTGGGAAAGACAGCTGTCTGCCAGGGAAAGCTGGAGCTTCCCTTGGAATGGAGAATGGAAACCCCCTCCCTTCAAATTATTATAATTTTGCAATTAAGGGCCTTCAGGCAAAGATTTGGGAATAGGAATAACAGTTTTTTACTAAGAATATGAAAAAATATGAATGTAATAAATGTAATAAAGCAAACAAACAATCAAAAAAGTCCTAGAAACACTGACAGAGTTAGAATACAACCTGACACCCTGGTCAGGCTGTAGAAAGTAGTCCAATCCAGTCCTCCTGCAGTGCCAGATGTGGTTCTGTTGGAGCAGAGATGATCCTGCAGAAGAGTCCAGTGGTGCTGAGATGGGTCTGGTCTCCCTCTGGGAATCCAGTGCAAACAGGCTGTGCTGGTGTTCTGAATCTCAGGTTTTATCCAGGTAGGAATGCTGGGCTCCTCCCCCTGGGTGGAGCCTGTCCCCATGGGATGATGGAATTGTATCAGCCCTGCAGTGAGCCTGGATGGCCCATGAACAGCAGATATCCCCTGGAGGGAGGATGGGCCAGGGAAGACATAAGGAATATTTGCTCCACCTGGTTTTAACAGCTGGTCCATTAACAGAAGGAACCCACCCCCCTCTCCCCTGGAGTTAAAAGAAAAAACACCTCTTCAACTGGTTTTATCAGATTGGGAATAGAATACATGCTTTTGGTTATATATTGCAACCCAAGACAGAGTGGCTGTAATTGGATTCATCAAGGCCTTGGACTCCCCTGCCCAAGGCTCCTGTGGGCCCAGGGAAGCACTGCCCAGTCTGTGCCCAGGGGGTGTGGGCACATAAACCCTCACTTGTGTCCTGGCATCCCCTCTGCCAGGCAGGGAGCAGAGCTGATGACTGCCCAGAGGAGTGAGAAGGATGGGTTGTGGGTAGAGCAAATGCCCAGGGTTGTCTTTTTTGACCACACAAAGAACTGCATCTCTTGAAAACAACAATGGTTGAGATTCTATGTTCAGGTGGCTGTAATTCCTGTGGACATACCTGGATTGAGGTAAACTCAGTAAAAATATAAAAACTTGGCAATATCCCTGACTGATTCTTAAGACGTGCTTAGGAAATCAGATAAATTATAGGGAAGCCAAAGGAAGACCACAGCAGTGTTCAGAGCACTCCATGACAGGCTGCAAATAGGAGCCATCCTTTTCTTAAATCAAAGTGATGGAGAAATATTAGGAAAATCTGTGTATATTTAATGCCATTGTACGGTATGGCTGGCATCTCATCTGCTACCTGTTAAGGAGCAATATTTAGTTACAGCTTCCTATTTACTGCCATCCTTTTCTATTTGAGCATGTGTAATTTAAAATCATTTGAAAAACTAGCAGAGTGAAACAAACTGTCTGAAGCGCACAAGGTTATTTCCTTAGAATTTAGGCTTTAATGGCCTGCAGAAAGGGGTTTGCTTAATTTCCTTCAGGTAGCCTTTGATTTTTGCATGGTTCCTTTGAGTCCACTTCCATATGAAATTGTCATGGGAAGGTAAAAGGAATCACAATTCCCACGAGGACAGGGTCAAGTCCCTTTCTATGAACCACAGGCACAAGGAGGTGGCACCAGCACTGCCTTTGGCCCTGTTTGTGAAGGAACATTTCTGAAGATGCTGTGTGTACTGGGCAGGGATAAAATGAAGAACCATGTCAGTCCTGTAATTTTTGCAGAGTAAAAAGGTTTCCCTTCCCCCCCACCCCATCTCACCAGCTTTTGGCTTAAATGTGCTCTGACTCACTAGCCAGGTGGCTGGTAGGAAGTACAGAGCTCATGTCCCTGCCAGGGAGGGAGGCCAGCACTGCTCAAAGCCCTTTCTGTGAGTGCACAGAGCCTGCTGCAGGGCTGAGATGTTGGTGCTCTGGGATCTTCCCACTCTCTGCCACAGACTTTGCCTGGTGTGCCATGCCTATTTTAAAAACCTCTGGGTTGTTTTCTTATGTTTCTTGCTGGAGTGTAAACCACCAGCTCCATGCCTTGGGTTCCCGCTGAAGCTGTGAACTGTGACAATTAAACCAAATTCCTGATTTGTGCAAAATACTTTTCTCTCCATCTCATGCAGGGCTTAGCAACACACAGCTGTCCCAGGTGACTTTCTGATGAGCAATCTCCTAATCCACTTTCCATCAGCATCCTGCTCTGTAGCTGTGTTGGTCACACGGCTGAAAGGCATCTGAATGTCGCTGGTAGAGGTAACATGTCAGGTGCAATGGTCTGTACAGCCTTTGGCAAATGCAGTGGTAGGATCAAAGGTCTAAAGCTCTGGTTAAACAGAACATAGCAAAGATTAAATAGTCTTAAATAAAATGCTCTAACTCAGAGGTTGGGGATGGGCTCATCCTCATCCTTACTTCAGGGTTAGGTTTTCTCTTGCTCAATTTATTCCTTTGCTTTTCAGCTGGCTTTGCTATGGGTTTTCAGGAACATTATTTCTGTTTAGGAGGTATGAAAGAAGTAATTAAAATCCTTAGTTCTGTAATTTGCCTTGTACTGGCAAAGCCTGACAGTCTCCCCACTGAAGGCATTGCTGGCTCTCCAGTGCAGATGCAGCTGGCAGAGACAGGGCTCTTGGTTGGGACATAAAGCTACTAATGCTGGTGAACTTAAAACTTTGAATTAACTCTTCTGAAAGTTGAATTTACTCTTCAGGAGCTCCCTGAAGGTGTTCCAGTAGCTCCAAGGGTGCCATTACCCTGTGGGACTGTAAGTTCTCCAGGACATGGATCATTTCATCCCATGGATCTGTGTGTGTCTTCCCCAAAGGCTCTGACCCCACACACAGGCAGCTGGAGGAGCTGTGCAGCACATGCACTGTGTGACTGCAATGAGTTACATGAAAGTAGGAAGAGAGATTTTATTTTTCTTGGCTTTTACTTTGCTTTTACTTTTGATAGCCTTCAGAGCAACAGAAGTTATTTTTCTCAAGCTGTCTAGGAAAAAATATTGTGGTGAAGCAGAGACTGAGCTTAAGGCAACTCGGGTGGAGCAGGAGCTTTCAGCAGTTCCCCATGTGCAGGCACCTACTGGAGCTCTTGGCTCTGCCTGCCCCCTGTTCCAGCCGGGTTTTGTCCAGGAGCTGGGCGTGCCCAACCAGCAGAGGGCTGGGACACCTGCACATCAGGAGCTGTTGGGAAGAGATGAGGAATCTGGACAAAGCACTGCTCTGTCACCCCGTAGTTCATGGTACCTGGGAGCAGAAGGTGAGTGTTTCTCCTTTCGTGCCTCAGTTCAAGGAACAGAACAGCAGGGAGGCACCAAAAGCTGTGAACTCACTACTGAGCAATGTGTTCTGCACTTCTGCAGCAGCCAACAAATACTGAATAAGGTGCAGCTGAGGCTGGGCCTCCTTAATTCCACTGTGGGAAACAGAGAGACCCAGAACTTCTGTCATAATAGCAAAAGGAAAGAAAGTGATGTGAGCACAGATACTTGCATGATTCTTGTATTTTGGAAAGTGCAAAGGATCTGTAAACCTGTCCAGGAAAAGGGTTAAGCTCGGTTTTTGCATCTTCCTTTTAGGCAAGCAGGCAGCGTGTTTGGAAGCACACTTCAGATGGAAACACCATCACTACTGTTTGACAGTGGCCAGTCTTGTCCCTGTAACACACTGCAGTCATGGCCAGGCAGGGCTTTGTGACAGGGTGGCAAACACAGCCCTGATTTTGTGTAGCCCCGTGAGTGTGAGGATGGGGAGAGCAGGGGCAGAGTGCCCTGGGCAGGGGCAGGGCCGTGTCCGGGGCTCCCTGTGCCTCCTGTGCCCACACAGCAGCTCCACCCTGACCACAGGCCTGCCTTCAGTCACATGTTGTTGTCTGTCTGACATGTGAAATGTCTGAATCGAGTGCAGTGTTAACAACTGGCAGGTTAACAGCCCATTTTGAATCTCAAGGGAAAACAGCCTCTGGAGCTGATACAGTGGAGGACAGGGACACGCTGAACCTAGTTGGAGCTGTTGTTAACAACGTGGTCTGCTGCAACCTGAGGGGTTTATTAAAAGCTGCTGTGTTTCACATTTTGTCTGCCCATATCTATATTTTGCTAAAAAAGTGACATGTGAAATGTATATTTGGATACTTCAAAACTACCTAGTCCCAAAAGCATTGACTGAGATGTGAACGCCTGAATTTCATCACTCTTGAGGATACCTTCCTGAACACAGACACTGGAGAAAGTTAAACACGAAGAAGAAATAATTTCTTACTTCAACTGCTGCCAAGTTATGGATACTTAACAATGCTTTATGTTCTATAGCTATTATTCTTGAGACTGATCATAATTTGAAGGACAGGTATGCCAAAACTCCTTGGTAAAAAACGTAAGAATTTTGGAGTTTGAAATAATGCAATGAGTGTCTGCCCATTCCCCTGTCCATCTCCCCCACCCTGCTCCATTTCCCCACCTCCACCCTTGTCCATGCTTGGCCTGGCCAGAGGGGAGCAGCATCTTGGGTGGCAAAGAAAGAAGCACCTTCCTTGATGCTAGAAGGCTGAGTCAGTGCCCTGCCTAAGAACAGGTAAGTGAAGAGCTTGATGAGGAAGGATAAACACTCCAGGACAGTCAGCAGTACCCAGGAATCCCCAGAAATGGCCTGCTCCAGGTGAAAGGAGCTGCGGTGTCTTGCATCTCTCAGCAGAGATGCAATGGCCATATCCTGCTCTGAGTGGGACCTGGAGAGAAGGCAGCAGATCCTCCAGATTGGCATCAGCAAAATCACAGATGGAACTGGATTTTCTGAAATTTTTGAAGGGCAGTACAGCTCTGCCAGCAGAGTGAATGCAGTCAGACCCAGCTCAGCAGCAGTGGGGCTGGGACACCATTTTATTATTTTTCAGTTTTTAATAATTCTGGGCTTTAGCACTCCCACTTATTGCAGTGGCTGGAAGGGAACCTATGGGAAAATCCAGTTTTATTGAAATTGAAAAGGTCAGTTTTGTTGAGCATTTCCATGGTGAAAATAGTAAGTTAAATGTATTCAGACTTCTCAAGCTCCACGGTTGGACTGACCAACTGGAAGATTTTCCCTGCAAGCTATTGTAATAGTATCTTGTTGCACAGCTTTCGTGTGTGGGATGGGCTTGAGGTTTTTGTCAGAAAAATAAAAATCGCTGGCCAGATTCTTCGGCCTTTGCAGTGCTGTCCATAGCCAGACTGCTGCCAGGAATCTTGTGACAGGCTCTGAAGGCAATGGGAAAGCAGCTTTTCAGTATTTCCATTTCTGTTTCACCTGGGACTTCTGCTGACTGTCCCTCTAAAGAGTGTTTTCTGCAAACATTCCTTCATTTGTCTCTGGCAAGTGTCAGCTGGAACTCTGCTGTTTCCCCCTGATGTCAGTGAGGTTTTTGCTCTGTGTGGGTTGGGTTAGTCCATTACAGGATACATTTCATTAGGGCCCAGACTGATTTTGGTTAATTGTTCAGGCGAGTGTGATCTCTCTATCCTTCCCTGAACATTGGATGGCATTCACAGCTCCTGCCCCAAGAGATGCAGGCCCCTTTCTCTGAGGGGCTGCTACACCTTGAAATGCTCCTTCTCCTGTCTGCAAACTTGCAGGAATCCCTACCCCAATAAAGGCAGCTGGAGCTGAAGAGGCTCCTCTCTGTGCAGTAACTCCTTGGAGGGAGCAGTAACACATTTCTTGTTCAGTCATTGTAACTAAGTGTCCAGTCCTGCTCTATGAATTTTCAAATAATTCCTCATCAGTCTCATATACTTTCTATATTTCTTCCTCCTTCTGCTTGTTGCTGAGGTGCCACGGGCATAACATCTTCCTTTTCAAAAAGTTCATCTGCTCCTGCCACTCACTGCTAATTAGTTCTTCCCACAATTTTCATAAAGCTCTCTCAATAGCCAGGTATGGTGGCACCTCCTACAGGGTTTCTTCCCTTTTGTCATTGTGTAAATCCTTCACATGATCACGTGAAAGGGGCTCCTGTCACCTCCCCTGGCTGTTTTGTAGACATCATCATATGTGTGAATGATCCAAAAGGTGCAGAGAAGCAATTGCCCTGGGAAGGGAGCGTTCTCCTCCACATCAGGCCACGACCCTGCCTCAGTGTGTGACACCAGGAGTGTCAGGGCTGAGGCTCCTGTGGCATCTACCAAAGCCCTGAGGGCCTTGTGCTGGATTGCAGCTCAGAGACTGTCTGAGAGCACAAGGCTGGGCTGGCAGTGGCCTGGCAGGGTGGTGGCTGTCCCCATGGGAAGCTTGGGCAGCAGTGGGGCAGTGTGAGACTGCTGCCCCCAGCCCCACTAGCCCACTCCCCTGGGTGAAGGGTGCAGAGGGGCAGGGAGGGAATGTCAGTGAGAGATTCCCTGCAAAGACTGGGAATGAAATGATTTTATTTTATAACTTTTTGCAAGGATGTTTGTACATTAAGATAATCCCTGAGCAGGTGAGCCACTGTTCATGCTTGTGGATGCTGCCACACTGGCCTGTGCAGTTTGTACAGGCAGCAGACCCTTGAGAGGCAATTGTCATGTTAATGGGAGACCTGCCTGGGTTTTATAACCTTGGGTCCATGCCCTTCACTCCCTCCTACCCCTGACTGTTTATCACAGCTTCTCCTTCTGCTCTGGTTGCTGCTCACCCCTGTGCCAATCAAACAACTTTCCCCTTGGTATATGAAGAAGCTGGGAATAGCTGAATGTTGTATTTTACTTGCAAGACACAATTGTATGTAAATTGAGTGAATTAGCTTTGGTTAGGTCCTTCCTTCCTTCCTTCCTTCCT
>VZDJ01000868.1:487687-535486 GCA_008694505.1 Cyanoderma ruficeps | reverse complement strand
AAGAAAGAAAGAAAGAAAGAAAGAAAGAAAGAAAGAAAGAAAGAAAGAAAGAAAGAAAGAAAGAAAGAAAGAAAGAAAGAAAGAAAGAAAGAAAGAAAGAAAGAAAGAAAGAAAGAAAGAAAGAAAGAAAGAAAGAAAGAAAGAAAGAAAGAAAGAAAGAAAGAAAGAAAGAAAGAAAGAAAGAAAGAAAGAAAGAAAGAAAGAAAGAAAGAAAGAAAGAAAGAAAGAAAGAAAGAAAGAAAGAAAGAAAGAAAGAAAGAAAGAAAGAAAGAAAGAAAGAAAGAAAGAAAGAAAGAAAGAAAGAAAGAAAGAAAGAAAGAAAGAAAGAAAGAAAGAAAGAAAGAAAGAAAGAAAGAAAGAAAGAAAGAAAGAAAGAAAGAAAGAAAGAAAGAAAGAAAGAAAGAAAGAAAGAAAGAAAGAAAGAAAGAAAGAAAGAAAGAAAGAAAGAAAGAAAGAAAGAAAGAAAGAAAGAAAGAAAGAAAGAAAGAAAGAAAGAAAGAAAGAAAGAAAGAAAGAAAGAAAGAAAGAAAGAAAGAAAGAAAGAAAGAAAGAAAGAAAGAAAGAAAGAAAGAAAGAAAGAAAGAAAGAAAGAAAGAAAGAAAGAAAGAAAGAAAGAAAGAAAGAAAGAAAGAAAGAAAGAAAGAAAGAAAGAAAGAAAGAAAGAAAGAAAGAAAGAAAGAAAGAAAGAGTAGTATTACAAATCATTGTTTAGTTTACAGCTGGCCTGGGGCATCGCTTTTCTCATGGGAACTGTACATGCTCACAGAAAGATGGCACAGCCCAGTACAGGGAGGGAAGGAGAGGAATGACCCCCACTGTGAGGGAAGAGATGAGAGAACAGGGACATTGAGGAAGTCAGGATGAAGCAAGGAATCTGTGGCAGAGCTGGAGCTCTCTGCAGAGTCCCAGCACACCAGTGCCTTATCTGGTGTGAAGATCATCTTTCCCCTTGTTAATAGTGAATATGATCTTTCAAGTAAGATTTTTATGGATATTTACATTTAATTGCCCATCCTTCAGGAAGGACTCGATCCTGCTTGGTACTACATCAGTCTGGGCTGGCTTAGAACTGTTGGGAGCTAAGGATGCTCCTCTTTTCCTAGACCAAGCCCTTCATGAAGCTGTGCTATTGACAGATTACCATTTATAGCTCTTTATTGCTTACTGTAGGTTTATTGCAAATTCCTTTCCTGCTTAGTTTTCCTTCCCTCTCTCAGAGCAAACATAATGTACAGCCTATGTAAATATAAAGCATTAAGCAATTACTGGGTTATTTCAGATGCAGCACTAATAATATATCATTTCTGGAAAGCACAGCTTCCCATGTCGTCTGGTACAGTACTCACTGGAAAGTGAGCTCAGCCATTACTGCTGTATCCCTGAGCAATTACTCACCCACCCCAGGAAACAAAGGGGAGTCCCAGAGGTTAATGTGGTTAGTAAAGCAATTTGAGGAAGATGAGCTTGAATCTGCTTACACAGTGTACAGAAGAGATTTAAGCAGCAGACTTCCATCTCCTGCTCTGCAGCTCCTGCATCACGGCCGTGCTCTGTAGCCAGGCTGCTGCTGGAATGAGGAGCTGCACCTCTGAGGATCGGCTGTGTCTGACATCCCTCAGGCAAATTGTCTGGCACCAGTTTGAAGAGGCTTCATGTGGGCTCTTGCTGAAAACGGAGACTCCTGGGTTTGCATGGCTGCTGTGTGCTTGTGTCGTGCCCAGCCCGGGGACACAGCCTGGGCAGGGCAGTGAGGGAGAGCAGTGCCAGGCCCGGGGATGAGGGACACCGACACAGCCTGGTCAGGGCAGTGAGGCAGGGCACGGCCAGGCCCGGGGATGAGGGACACAGAAACAGACACAGCCCGGGCAGGGCAGTGAGGGAGAGCAGTGCCAGGCCCGGGGATGAGGGCCAGCTGCCGGCTGAGCTCCACGCCTCCTTCCCTCTGCAATGCACACCGTCTCCCGGAGGGTGTTGCATTTTTTAACAGGAGCCAAAGGCACATTGGTCGGGCAGGCTCAGCAAAGTTTGTGCTGCCTCGTTGTGCCTGTTCAGTGGGTAAACAGCAGAATTAATCTCCGGAGCTGTCAATCCCGCGCCTCCACCGGCACTGGAGTGCCTAAAAAAGATGTTTTTAGAGAAAGGTACAGATGCACTGTGCTTCCTTGGAATACACAGTTGGGGAAAAAAAAAAAAAGCTAGGATTTACTTAAAAACCTGTCTGTACAGTCTTCTTTTCTCCACCTAAAAAATCCACCTTCTGAACTTCCAAAGTTCGTTTGGCAAAACATTGAAATGCATGTGTTGTGGTTCCTCGCTGGAGGAACCTCCAAGTGACTCAGGACACACACTGACCTCTGAGCTTTGCCAATCTCCGTGCCCTGCACTGTTATTTCTGCTTTAATAGGTTCTGTTTTGAATGGGCTGGGGCTGTTTCCAGCTCCCTGCTGAGCCCCCAGACCTGGCTCTGGGCACAGAGGGGCCAGCCCTGCCCGTGCCAGCCTCGCGTGGCAGCGCTGGTTTTCCTTTAGCAGTGAAAAATGAGCTTTTCCTGATGGATTTCTGGCTGGCCTTTTCCAGGCATTTGGCTCACAGCGGAGCTAGCTGTCACAGCAGTAATGGGGCTGCCTATGAGCCTGATAAGGGGTTAGTTTGCTGACGGATTATCTTGCCCTTTCCTTTTGCGCTTGGGATATGGAAAATGTGCTTATGTTTTCTTAAAAATATCTGATCCATAATTCCAGTTTGGGAACTATGGTGTATGGGTGTGCTTAGATATGAAGGTGTGGTAAGACAGAGAGACAAATCACAGTAATGGGCTGAACTTTTTATCTTTGAGTCTTGTTAAATTTGGAGTACTATAGGGCACATCTTTGGTGCAGTGTCCAGATTTAATTTGTATTTGCGTAGGAATAAGCAGTGCTCACTTATCTCTGCACCATTTACCAATTACATAAACAACATTTATAATTAGGATTCATTTATTTAGATTTTCTCTTGTGGGATTTCCACAAGCACAGAGAATTAGAGAATTAAAATAATGTGTCTAGATTACTAGCAAGGCATTATTTCAGGCTTGCTCTGACTGTATATCATTCCTGTTTGATTCAGTGTGTGAGTGCAATGGCCACAGTGTAATTCTTTATGGACATCATAAAAATCTCCCAAGCTGTACATTAATTGACAGACTGTTTGGATGCCCTGATTATAACCTGCAACAGGACCAAGGCAGGTTTTGTTTCTGGGGAAAATAACTGAACTTGGGGCACCATGAGCAATTCCCCACTGGCCACCTCGTGATGTGCTTGAGAACATAAAGAAATTCCAGTGTTGGGCTTGTGCTTTTGTTAAATTCAGAATTTCTGTGCATTCAAGCAGAAGTGATCAATACTTTTACACATCTTTCTCTCTTTTTGATGTGCAGAATATGTTGAGCAGGGCTGAAAGGCTCAGCTGCTATTCATTCCTTTGGGAAACACTGGCCTGCTTTGATAAAATGATTCTTTTTTGGAAGAAAATTTTTGATTTCTTGTAGAAGCCTTAGAAGATGCAAAAATTAAATATTTTTAGTTCAGAACTGGAGAAAATTAAAATGTTTTCAACATTTCCATAAAAAGCAGACTGCTTCAGGAGGAAACCCCCCACATTCCCTGGTCTGTGGTCTGTTCCTTGAACATCCTTCACAAAAATCCCCCAACACATCCATAAAAGAAAATGAGAAGGAAAAATTTCAAGCAGCCTTGATATTTACAAAGAGAATTTTTATCAGCTCACAGTTTCCAGAAGAAAATCTCAATCCTGCAGAAGCAGTAACCCAGACATATCTCTGGTAATGAATTTCAGCCACGAGCATCAGTGTGTGATGTATTGGCCAAAGCCTGGGAAGGGAGTGGGACACTGATAGTGCTGCCGGGGGGCAGATTGGCAGATAGCCTTTCTCATGTCCTGCAGAGGAAGTGACAAATCCCTATTATTTACCATCCTTAAATAACTTGCCATGGTCCAAAGCTCCCCTGTGTACTTAGCCAGAGCTCCCAGGGAGTTACAGTAATTTCAGTGGTTAACTGAGAACGTTGGGACTGAGCCTTGTGCCAGGACACCAGCATTAGGCATCCAGTCCTGATGGTTTGTAACTAGGGCTGGAGAGGAGACATCCTCCTAATCTGCTGCTCTTCCAAGGGTGGCAGAACCACTGGGCTGCCCCAGGGGCTCTTGGGGCCACTAAATGGTGAATTATTCTGCAAACAGCACACATGGGAAAATGGGAGGCTGGGAGAGTTCCTGGAAAGAAGAGTCCCAGCAAGGTGCCCCACATCACCTGGTCTGATTTCTGCTGGGAGTTGGGCAGGAAAGGAGCCTGCTTTGTCCATGCTGGCAGTCAGACACTTTTCAGGGAACATTTTAATGAAATACATAAAGACTCCTTTTGGGGGGAAAGTTGATTAATTGGCATTTTCAGACAGAACATGTTTTGTCAGAAAACCCCTACTTACTCTGAATTAGAGGGCTGGATCTGGCCTCTGTGTTTCAGGCTTATGTTTGGATGTCAAATACTGAATTTTTACAGTGAGAGCAATTTCCTAAAAATCACTTTTGGATTCTGGCAGTTTGTAAGATGGGGAAAAAAAATTTAAAAATGCTTAGGGGCAAATTTTCTGCATGGTGTACAGGGAATTTTAACACATAATAACTGCAGCTAGGTGGATAGCTCACTGTGCTGGAAATTTACTTCTTTATACCTTGAGATTATAAATCAGGGTGTTTCTTTGTGTCACCCTTGGGGATTTTGCCTTTTTTAGATCTCAACTTTGTAACTAAGTGGGAGCAGATGAAGTTTGTAATGCACAGAGAAGGGAAATTTGCACTGCTCATTAAATCAACAGGGCTGAAATAGCTCAGGAAGATTTCTGTGAGCCAGCAATGCTACCCTTTCCTAAAAATCCTGTGATAATCAAACGTAATGGTTGTGCTGGGAGCTGAATGCATTTCAGGTGGGAATTCAACCTATGTAACAAAGAGAGTGGGGCATAATTAAGGCACCTCATACCAGAGATTGATAGATTTGCACGATATCCCGACTTTCAAGGCATCTGCAACATTACTCCCCCGTTACCTTAAGAAACTTTCCAATGATTTGGGACAGAGGAGTGAGGAAGGCAGGCCTTTGACACGGGGTTTAGGTAGGGCAGTGGCCTGATTTGATGTTGACCATCTGATGGTGCCAAGTGTTTAACAGGACACTGGGCTCTGAGCTGCACCATGGCCCAGAAGATTATTTTAGAGTGCACCTAATGCTTTATCTCTTCAGAAAGTTTGGATTCCCTGAGGAAGGATCGAGAGCAATCTAATCCAAATTAAACCCATGATCCCCACGTGCTGGAGATGTGAAGGGTCTTGGACCTGCTGCTTTGGTCTCCTGATCCCACTCCAGCTGAGCTGCTCGTGGAGACACTGCTGAAAGCATCTGCAGGACTGCCTCACTTGGTGCTGCTGTAGCACTGGGGGTTGTTTCAGGGGCAGTAAAAACACCTGAAGGCTGCTCTGAGTGTCTGTGGTGAGTGCCAGTCTCCAGAAGGGCACCACAAAGGACAGCAGGGCCTGGGAATGGCGACCATGGACCTGGCAGGGGAAACTGCCAAGTTTGGCACATAAAGAAAACTGAAAGAAAATGTAGGTACTGTGCTACCAAGATCAGAAGGAGTTAAATCCTGTCACCAAAATACTCTTAATGAGACCTGACTGTAAGATCTGACATATTTTAAAGGTTTTGATAGTGACTGAGACATGGATAACTTGGGGTGAGAGCTTTTGTTGACTTTGACTTCCAGATTGCTAAGCAGGAGCAAGCATGTGGGATGCTTTATATAGTTGTAAAAGTTTACATGGTTTATATATAGTTTTGAAAGTTCTCAGATTTCCACAAATTTTTTACATATTTTTAAATTTCCTCCTCTTCATCATATCTTAACTTGAATACAGAATCTGTAATAACATAAAAATTTCTTTAGCTCTTACACTACCCTAATCTGACAAAACAAATAGATCCACATTATTACATTCAAGCTGTAAGGTAAACTCAAAAACCCCAATTAGCCTTTTTCAATCAGTGCTAAGTTGACATGGGAGGGATGAAGATAATACTAAAAAAAATGTTAGTTTTAAAAACCTTGTGTGAGCTGGAGAAGTTGTTCCTAGCCAGTACGTGCAGAATACAATGCCAATGTCAGAAGAGTCTCTTTGCACAGAAAATTGTGCAAGAACAGAGAAGCAGAACAAAACATTACCAGCAGATCTCTGTAGAATGCATGTTTCACTTCAAAACAGCTGCTGCAATAATTTTCTTCTGATTTTGACCTTTGTGAATTTAACATTACAAAGCTCTAGCTGTAGCTTTGGATTCGGGTGAAGACAAAAACCTAAAAATAAACCTAATTTGTTCCAAGACAGAAAACTGAGGTCTGAGTAACTTCAATGTGCAATTACAGGTGTGCTCAGGTTCACTTGACTGGTTCCTGTAGAGAATCAGCTGAGAACACTCACAGTGTTAATTTAAAGCTAGTAGCAGAACTTGCCAAAAGACAAATCAGGCAGGTTTCCTGCAGCTTTATATTGCTCCAGAAGTCTTCTTCCAAATGAGTAGTTTTCTCCTCCTGCTAATTCATTAATTTTACAGCGCTGTGCCTACTGTCAGGACGAGATCTGGGAGCTAGTCAGGATGGATATTGTCATTGTGCCTGTAAGCCCTGGAGAGCAGGGTGGCTGTGAAGCAGGCACTGGGGCTGGGGTGCTGGCAGTGAGTTGTGTCCTGTTGTGTCCTGTGTCCCTGTGCTGGAGCCCAGCAGGCTGCTGTGCCATCGCCTTGCACTCTGCTGGCTGCAGAGGGGTCCTGGTGGCTGTGCTGCTGGGCTGCCGTGTTTCAGCTGGAGTCATTACTCTCAAAGGGGTTTGCAGGAGTTGGAGGGTTTGGGATGGCAGTGAAGGGCTCCTTGCCACTGCCTGTGCTTTAAGGAGCTTCCAGCTGGAGGTTTTGGAGTAGTCTCTGTGCAGCTAACACCAAAGCACTGCCCAAGAAACACAGCTAGACAGACAGAGGTGAGGCTGGACAGGATAAATATCCAGGAAAGGGAGCATTTTAAGGACAATTACACAAGCTTGTTTGATCCTAAATTTCAATTAAGAACAAATAAAATTGTACTGCCGGGCAGTCAGAGATTTCTCTGATCACTTTAAGGCATTGCCTAAGGCAATCTATGAATATTCAATGTGACCACCTCTCTTATAATATTGAAATCACCTGAAAATACAAATCATGGAGGTCTTTTATCCTTGAAGTAGGATTTGTGTGACATTATTTTTTTTTCACCTTGATTGACTAGCACACCTTGAACTCAAGTATTCAGTGGTTAACACTCCTTGATTATTGTATGTTGATCTTGACTATGCCTTTCTCATCATAGGATTGATTATTGAAGTAGTTGTGTGAGGCCATGCTAACCGGGTTTCAGATCATTCCAGTGGGTTTGAAGTTTTTTCCCCTCTAATAAAGCCCCTCACCTGCAATACAAACGGGCTCTGATGCCTCTTTTTGTGCAGGGCTGGGGGTGCTGAGTCCCACACTGCTTCCTATTCCATCAGCTGTTGACAAAGGAAGTAGTTGTGTCTTTTTACCAGAGCTAGCTAGCCAGCCTTTATTTAGCATTAGGCTAAATAAAAATACTCATTCAGAGCCCCATGTAGGCCTGTTTTCTAGGCTTTGACCTTTCCCACAGCTCTCCTTCAGACCCTTGCCAATGGTCCAGGTCCTTCTGAGGGCAGTGCCCCACACTGCTGAGCTTCCCCAACAAACTGCACCACTTGCAGACTATCCCTTTATTTATGCATGCCTTTCTCTTTCAAAATTGTGGCATTCTTGATTGTCACTCAGTATAATTTCCTGTAATTCTTAGATCCTCTCCTAAAGAGCTTCCAACTAACCAGTTTTCCTCCATCTTGTATTTCTGCAGTGGAGTATTTTTGCAGGCTCTTATTGAAATGCACCCTCTTGTTTGTGATAGTTCCCCAGCTTGGTGGGACCATTTGCAATTCTGATGCTGTCCTCCCACACACTGGCAGTCCCTTCTGGCTGGGGGTCATTTGCAAATGTACTGAGAATACTCTATATCCTACCTGCCAGGTCACAGAGATGTGGCAGTGAACAGAGCTGGCTCAGGACAAATCCCCAGGCAATGCCTTTGTTTCGTGCATCCTTCCATTTGGAGCAGTAAATGATCAATAACTCCTCCCCGACTTAAGTCACCCTGTCTTTCTTGCATCCTCCTACAGAGGTTTAATCTACATTGTATATCCACAGCTTATATAAAAAGATGAGAAACAGTGGCAGAGACTTAGTAGGTTGAGTATGATGTTTGCCCTTCTCCCTTCACCACAAGGTCTGCTACCTTGTTGCAAAATGAAATGACATTGTTTTGACATTATTTTTACATGACAGATTCATGCGCAGGGCCGTTCATCTCCTTCACGTCCTCCCTGGCCTTACAAATCACTTGTTTATTTGTTTCAGGATCCTCAACTGCCCTTTCATTCCTCACTCTGCCATCCTAGCCAGTGTTCAGCGTGGGCTCTGTCACTTTCCAGTTGTTTTGTGCCTCTCCATGACTTCTCCAAGGTGAATTCCTTGCAATGCCCCTGACTAGTTCTGTGTAATGACCTATGGGCTGTTTTCCTCAGGAACTAATTGGCTGATGCAATCACAGAGACCAGATTTACTCGAGTACCCTTCAAACTCAGTTGCTGTGTGTTTTCCTTCCCTTTATGCAGATGGTGATAGTTACTTTCATCCTAGGTCCTAATTGTTGTCCACCTACTGTGGACCTGTTGATGGAGATTACTGCTCACAAGAAAGCCTCAAAATCATCAGCATTCACAGGAATATGGCACTCCTGGTTTTCCTCCAGTTTCCTCAGTTATTAATGTTCTTAGGTAATTTCTTAGCTGCAGCACATTCTGTGATTTCAGTGACCTCCCAGCCCACATTGCAGTGTGACAATGCCTGTCCTGGCAGGGCTGGGCACAGGTGACACAGCTGGGAGCACAGCAGGGCACCCTGGGGTGGGCACAGCAGGGCACCCTGGGGTGGGCACAGCAGGGCTTGGCTGCTGCAAAAGGCAGAGCTTGGCTCCCCTCCTGCTCGCCCAGGGCTGCTCAGTGATCACACAGAAATAAGCATGTCCTAAGTCCCCTCCATCCCTTGTTCTCAGTCCATACTGAGTGAGAGCAAACTAATTACATCTCAGAATCACAGAGTGTTCTGAGTCTGAGGAGACCCACTGGGATCGTGGAGTCCAACTCTGAATGGCCCATGTGAGACTCAAACCCACAACTTTGGTGTTATTAGCACCATGCTCTGACCAAACGAGCCAATCTCAGATGGCCTGGCCTTCATTTCCCTTTTATGAGGCAGAAGGCAGCTGGTGACTCTCACAGCCAGCCCTGTCTTTGTGCTGAGCTGCTCTTCTGCTGGTTCTGCCACACGCACCCGCGTGTGCCACAGCCAAAGCACCACAGCTGGGAGGAAATTGCAGACAATGAAAGGCCTCTGGCCCAGCCAGTCATGGTGATATATGAAAGAATTGTGTTAATTTATATAAAGTGGCTTTTGCTAAGGCTGCTTCTACTGGAATTTGATTTTGAAAATAAGAAATTATTCTCCCTCCATAATGCAGACTTTGTAATGCTTATTGTATTCTTCATTCAGGTCACTTGGTACCTGAAGGATCTCACTGCTTTTCTCCTGGAGATAAAATGGTGCCTTTTGTTTCCCCTTGCTCAGGCTTGACCTCTCCCCTTGCCCTGCCATCCACATCTCTCTGATGTCTCAATTTTTGTAGGTATAACTGGTGCATGAGGAAGCCTTTGTGGAGGATTTAAAGGAAACCATCTTGTAGGTCCTGACATTCCCCCTTCTAGCTCCAGCCCCATGCCTCTCCCAACTCCAGCAGGATCCTTCCTCCAGTGTCCCAGTTCAGTCTGATTCATCTTCCTTCCAGCAAATTTGCCATGGGAGGCTCCTCTGGTTGGGGAACTTGCATTTCCCAGAGGGCACAGGACCAATGCTCACTTTCCTGGCCAGATGATGTGCTCTCCTGTCTGCTACTCAGTGCCTGAGCTGGAAAAACTGAATAAAACTTTTACAACTAATACAGCACTGCAACTTCACCTGCTTTTCTCCCTGTGCCTCTTTTCTATCTTCCCTTACTTATAAACCTGACACCTCATTTTCTTTCTCATCATTCTTCTCCTGCTTGTCACTTGCCATTTTAAGATTTTTCTGCGCCTGGTAGATCTGGTAAATGAGAACTGGATCGTTAATGATTTGATAAATTTCCGTGTGAAGACAGGGTTAGAAGGTCAAGATTAGCTAGTTCTGAAAAAAACTAGTTGGAGTTGATGACTAAATCAGAATTTCAAGTCAAATTTCTTCCTATTTGCTGCTTTAAAAAATAAAAGGACATGGAAATATTAAATTGACAAGAGAAAGACAACAATTCAGAAACTAGTAAGTTTTTAAACATATGTCAAGAGTGCCTGGAACTTGCTACTTTTTGTCTATCAACATATAGTAATGTTGATGGAAAAGGGCATTTATTTATGTGGCTAACAAGAATTCATATAATTTGAGAAGATTTAATTAAGAGAAGAAATTTGTAAGATGTATCCTCAAAGTATACTTAGAGGTGTGTGTGTCCATTGAAATGACCCCCCTGGCTTCAGAGCACAAAGCAGCCACTGATCAGAGAGAGTTTTGTTATAAACCCACAACGGGCAGTGCTGCAGCAGGTCCTGCCCTGGGCATCCTGCCCTGGGGACCCTGCCCTGCCCTGGGGACTCTGTCCTGGGGTCCCTGCCCTGCCCTGGGGACCCTGCCCTGCCCTGGGGTCCCTGCCCTGCCCTGGGGACCCTGCCCTGCCCTGGGGACCTGCCCTGCCCTGGGGTCCCTGTCCTGCTCTGGGGTCCCCGCCCTGCCCACCAGGCTTCCCAGCCGAGTTTCCTGGCTCAGAGAGCACAGGCCATTTCAGACAGTCTGCTTGCACGTGGTTCTGTACAGGATGGGTAAAGTGGCATCTCTGTTTCAGAAAGGTTTGATGAAATCTCCTCAAGAGAACACACAGTTTGGTGGGCTTTAGTTTTCTACAACTTTCAAATATAAATATAAATACATAGAATCTGGCTCTGAAGGAGTCTGTGCTCTTTGCATTCCCAGGGCACAGCAGAGAGCCCTTCTGTGTGGGAGAGATCATACCTGGCTGATCTTTACTGTCCACACACTTAAAACACCTCTCTCCCCGAGATATATGCACATGTATATAAATATACACGTGACCTAACAAGCAGTTTTCCTGTTGCCTTTTTTGAATATTAAAGATCAATATTTTTGTCATTATTTTGCTTTTCATAACATCTTTAAAGCTAATGTTAAGTGACAAATCAGACACAAAACCAACCACAAAGAGCTGTCACTGGCTGAGGTATTTGATTGAAGATAACCACAACTATGGCAGCAATAGTATTGGTGCTGGCAATAGAGTTATAAAGCCAAGCACATCTCCAGAGGGCTCTGTGTACTGAGTGATGTGAGCCTTGTATATCCTTTGTCGTGCAGCAAAATCCCAGTACAACTCACTCACCATAGCCCAGCCAGGGCAGGGAGTGTGAATCAGTCCCCAAAGTTGAAATCACTCCCCAGCTGCAGCAAACAGCTGCTGGTGGGTGTCACTTGTGGCCTTGCCACTCTCCAGGGGCCACGCTGGGACAGGCAGGGACATCCCACCAGAGGCCAGGGAAGGTACCCACGAGCACAGCTGAGCTGGAGAGCTGTGAATCACCCTGCAGGACTGCTGGTCAGTGCTGCTGCTGCTTCACAGCCTGAGCTTGGTCACCCCTGCAGCAGTACAGCCAGCCCGGGGCTTGGCTGGGCAGGCATCCACATCAATAATGTTGGAGGAATAGGTATTACTGTAAGTCTTTGATAAATAGCTACAGCAAATAAGGGGCAGATAAGATGCTGTAATAAAAAGACAAATAGGTTACATGAGATAAGCTAGGAAGAAAACAAGTTAGATAGCTTTATAAATCACATCAAGGAGTTATGAGACACAAGTTTGATCCTTGCTAGAAAGGCTAATGGGGAAGTGTGAGCAGTATCTACAGACAGGAGAGCTGGACACTGCTAAATGAGAGACGTTTACAGGGTTACAGGAAATCATTATCTTTCTATCATTACACTATTTAGACCTGGCAGCTTAGGTAGATTTGAACTCGCATCTGTCCTGCTTTTATCAATGACTTTAGCTAAAAGAATAGCCAAAATGTTCAGAGGCCTCAAGGCCTCTGCAGAAACTGCAAGTGATGTCAGTAGCCCTGGGATCAGGTCCAGTGTTTTGTTTCCTTTGCTGTTGAAGCTCCATGGGTTTCTTGGTCCCTCTAGGTCTGGGATCACACCTCACACCTCAGGAAAGCAGGGTCAGGGATTCCATCCAGTGCCAAGCCAAAGGATGTACAGCACAGCTCCATCCATATGGCAGCAGAGTAGGAGTCTCAGTAGGATCCTTTTCTGCAGGGATGTGGGGGCAGGTGAGCCATGAGCCAAGAGGGGATGTTGTCAGATTTCTGAAAGTCCCTCTGGAGCTGATGTGCTTCATCCCTTTTTATAATCTCCTTGAGCTAAATGACACATTGATAAACTGTCTAGGATAAATAGTGTTTTCCAGACATTACCAGACAGTGGGGAATTTTTCAATGATCCTTTGTCACCGTTTAAGATCAAAAAGGTTTGTAACCAGTGAAATGGGAGGAAGAAAAAGCTTCTTGATATTGCAGTGAGTGCTTAAGTATCCTATTGTTTAGTTAACATGTTTTGACAGATTTGGTTTCAAGATGCATAAAAGTGTAAAAAACCACTGTTATATAACCCTCATCAGTCAAGGATTGAAATTTAGATTTACTTCTTACTGAACAAAGCTATTGTGTTCTACCATGGAGCTAGTGAAAATGCATAGCCATAACAGTGCTTGGATTTAAAACACAATATACCAGGTGGACTGTCGTGGAGTGACTGGAATACTAAGTGTCACTGGTGGTTTGCAATGAGCCTGAGAGATTATTTGTTTTAGGAAGAAAGATGAGTAGGCTTGCTGTAAAAGCGTGAGGAATCTCTGATTGGGGTACACATGGTAGACAGGCCAAACATCTTTCACTATGATAAAGTGGTATCAGACACTGAAGTTGGATTCCTTGTTCTGGTGATGCTGTTGCTCCCTGCGTGCCATGGCAAGTTAATCTGGTTCAGCAGTAGCTGGAGGATGAATTTTGGCATTTGGAGTATGTTTTATCACCTGCTCCCCTTCTCTGATTTCTCTATTTGAAGCAGGGTGTGTGTGTGAGAACAGTTCCTCTGAGCTTTGATCTGCTTCAGGCTTTGCCCTGATGTCACTGTAATCTCTACACACAGAACAGAATGCTTTACAACAGAGCATGGCACAATCTTCACCAATTTGGAGCAGGGTTTATACTGCTCTTTGATTTTCCACATTCTGCAAGTTCCCACACGACCTGTACCCAGCACCTGCTGTGTTAAGGCTTCAGAGGGGAGTCTCAGGGGACCCTGCTGACTTCTGAAACTCCAGCTTCTGATCTGGTCCTTGCCTTGCTCCCAGCAAAACAAAGGTGCTGTGCAAGCATGCCACGTAAACATGTCACTTGCACAGGAGTTCATCATTTTCAGCCTTTCCCATGCAGTACAGACTTCCTAGCCTACAATGAGGAGAAACAATAACAGCAGTGCTAAACAATAATGTTTGTAAAATGGCAGATTTTGGCTAACCAGGCTCCTCAGTGCTGTCCCTCCTTGCTGGCAGCAGTTCCTTCTGGAAGGTTGGCCAGCCTTGGCTGCAGGGATATGCTGCTGGAATGCACACTTGGCAGAAAACTCTGCTGGGAAAAGCAGGCACAGCCACCGATTTGGATGGAGTTACACTTGTTTACACTTGAACTGAGCTCTATCCCCAACTCTGCAGTAGTATTTAGATTCCTGGTGCTTTGCTGTGTCTGCCATTTGCTCAGGCCACCTACACACAGAGGCAATGCTGCAGCTCCTCAGGGCTTACAGCAATCTTGTTAGTTAGGGTTTTGTACAGGGCTTGCCTTTTCCCCCCAAAAATGTATTTAAACAAGTAGTAGCACTATGCTCTGTTTTTTTACTGAGCCAGTAGCAAAGGAACTAAGCACAACAAGAACAGCAGGAGAAATACAGCAGAGATGTGGGGGATTAAACAACAGGCATCTTCTCATTTTACCAGCAAAGCTTTTACTGAAATATCTTTACAGAAAGAATTTGAATGGTTCTGATTTTACACAGAGTGACATTAAAAATAAATGCAAAATTTTAAGCGTTGTAAAATCTCTGTTACTGGACTATTTCAGGCTCAGGCAATAGGCAAGAATATACACTTTCTCTGGTTTGCAAGACTGTTGCAGTGGTTTGGGTATTCCTGGGGTAAAAGGGGAATGGTCCTGATGGATGGAGGCAGGGTTGCCACTGGTGTGTTGTAAGTCCTCTCGTAGCTGCTAATGGAGAGGTGCTTGCTGCTGTTGTTTGTAACCAAGAAGGATGAGGGCTCCCTGAGGCTCTGATTCTTGTGCTCCTGGCCATCCATAACTCTCAGTGTAGCGGCATGACATGAGCAAGAAAATGAAAAGGAAAAAACATTGGTTGTCTATAAGCATCTTTGAAAAATCGATCCAATAAAATGTTCAATGAATATATTCACAAGTAATCTATGCCACTCTGTGAGCTGAAAATAAATATGGGAAAGAGGAAGGTCAATCATTATATACCTTGTTCCAAATAAATCAAATAAGTTGTCAGATCAATTATTTGTCAAATATGAACCCAGCAATTGTCAGTCTCCCCTAGTAGTATGTCAAAGAACTGCATAATTAGCATTAGCTTGGCTCTCCACGTTGGCCTTGAAGTTCTGTAGGCCACGTTATTAAGCTGCTCAGAATCTTCTTGAATTTGTTTGTTGGGTTTGGCTGTGCATTGCCAGATGTCCAAACAGATGTATGTCATTGCTGGGTTTGCTCCTGTAGAGTTCCACTTTACCTTCTGCCCTTGGCAGATCCTTCACAGCAAACTGCTGTGAATATCTTCTCATTTGCTTCCATTTACTGTAGCTGATGCCTTGAAGATTTCTGTTCCTTTGTCTCCTCATTACCCTATTTGATTCACTTATTAGCCTGTAAATGTCCCTGGGAACTTAGAAATCTTGCCTAGATGGATGGGTGACTCATTATTAACAGAAATACTTCTTGAGAACTCATTTGTATATTTTGCTGGTAGGTTCTTCATTCTTAAGAGTTCATGTCTGCTCTAATTTGAGAAAAGACTTTGATTCTTAATTTTGTACTCAATACTGGGATGCTAACTGACAGCATCACTTTCCTTTTCTTCCCATTTTAATATACACAGCATTTAAGGCCAAATCAGGAAAAATCACTCGTTGACTGTTTAACCAATGATTTCAGGAGAAGCTTTGCCAAAAGAAGATGAAAGATTTGGGCCAGTTACCAGTTTCAGTGCTACAGAAATACTGAAAGGCCTCAGATTGTTTGTCTCATGCCTTAGACAAGCATGATGGGGGACAAAAACCTGCCAAAAGGACAAGATACCAGGGAGTTTCATGAGCAGAGGTGGCAAAGGGGCTGCAGGATATGGGAAGGGAGGATATACAGACTTGGGAAGGAAGATCTGAGTACAGAAGTGGAAAGGAGACTTTGAACAAATGGAAAAACTCTCCAATTCCCAGCACCCACAGTATCATCTTCAGAGGCAGCTTCTCGTTTCAGTTGGCTTTCTCAGAACTTAGGCTCATATACATGTAATATTTGATGACTTAGGCAGAAATAGGTCTATTTTCAAAGCTGATCTTTGCATTACATATTGAATCCATTATAGATTCTCTTCTACTTTAATGAAAAGCCTGCATGAATGGCTTAAAAAATGAAAAGAACTTACATC
This sequence comes from Cyanoderma ruficeps, assembly GCA_008694505.1. Lineage (NCBI taxonomy): Eukaryota > Metazoa > Chordata > Aves > Passeriformes > Timaliidae > Cyanoderma > Cyanoderma ruficeps. Next base: position 519,414 of record VZDJ01000868.1, on the reverse strand, counting down.
ATAAATCGGACTGAGGTACTTGCTTGAGAATTAGCATGAATATATAAAAACTTCCCCAATCAAATAAATGGTAACAGTAGAACTATTCGAACATCTCAGCATAAGTGAAAGAGATGTAAGTGCACTCTGCATCCTGTGGCATTTTGTGCATCTTTGTCAGAGGTAATATTTCCATAGTATTTAAAGGACACATTCTGTCTTTTTGTGCAGGGATGCAGGCTGACATGAGAGCAAGTCCTGATTAAGCTGAGTACTTGGATCAAGAATTCATGGCTTGTGTTCAAAAACATTTTAAGAAGTTGTCCTTCTGTGGAAGAGATACGGAACGGAGATGTACATGGAGCTCTCCATGACTCATAAGCAAATGCATGGAAGTACATGCTGTGGTGTACTGTATCCTCACAAGGAACTGTTCAAAGGATGCCTCACAACAGTAGAGGGGATAAAAAAGTGGCATAATCCTGCTCTTGGGCAGTTTTTTAACTCCAGACTATGGCCCTACACTGCAGTTTTCAGCCATAGAAGGGAATGAAATAATTGGGTCAGAACTGTGATTACAGTGTAGTTCTGTTTTGCTAGTTAAGCTAGTATTTTACCCAAAAGATTTAAGAATTTTGAATTGGTAACAGAAATGAACAGACAGAATGAGAACAGCAAACAAAATAAACTTGGAGCCACTCTATTTTTCTGTTTTATTTTTTTTTCTGGGGGTTGCTGGGCAGTACAAATGTTGCCTTGTTGACACTCCTATAGCCAACAGCATGTTTTCTGTGCTTGATAAGGGAACAAGTCTATTCCACTTACCTGGGAAAACAGCACACTCAAGGTAAAACTATTATTTATTTATAGAACAAATGGGAAGGTATTTAGAGAAGATCAAGTATGTAGAATGAAATGCCAAGGTTTTCTTTTACATCACAGATGGAAGCGATTTGCTGTCATCCCTCATTTGGAAGATCCTCGTCATTGTTGATGTTCTAACCCATCCACCCCATGCAGAATATCCAGGCCTCTGTGTGCTGGGTTGTCATGGGTACCTGTGTGTATCCATGAACTCTGCTCAGATGGAGCCTAAACAATCACATACCTACACAGAGAAAAATTCTCTTTTTCATCAAAAGAGCTGCATTTGGGCTCACACTTCTCTCTGTCTCTCCACACAAGCATGTTTACTCAAAAGCAGCAAAATATAAAACATTTACAAAAACATCAGCACAGCTGCAGCTTTGGAGTGGGGCTGGGGGAAAGGATGTTTTTTTTTTTCCCAGAGTAGGGGTAGAATGGCAGTTTTGGTCTCCTGATCTTGAAGAAATGAAGGACCCTCGGAAAATTTTGGGGTTGGTCCTGCCTGTCGACTACTCCAGCATTTATGGTTGTAGTCAAGGGACTGAGTGAGTGCCTACCACAGCTCTCCCTCTCCTAGGAGCAGGGGAAGCAGCAGATTGGAAGCAAATCACCACAAAATGCAGTATCAAGTAAGGATTCAAGCTTTCTGCCCCCTGTTCCACCTACTCTAGAGATATTTCCCAGCCTGTGGCCCATGGGTTCCCAATTTTGATGGAAAACACAGGCTGGTTCTGAAATGTGACAGCGATTCAGAGGGAGTGAGGAGAGACTGCCAGATGGCTCTGCTTTGCACCTTCTTCAGTTTGCAGGATAACACTTTGTGATTTGCCATAAATTTATCATTTTCTTCTCTGCTGTGGAATGAAGCTAAACTTTTGGCCTCCCGGCTCCATCTTTCCACATCAGACCAAAGTGATGCAGTATCGTGGAGGGAGGAGGAAGAATCTCTGCCCTTGTATGAGCAAAGGGAATAAATGAGGGTGTGCTATGGAAGGAAGGAGAAGCAGCTCATGAAGAATATCACTAGCAGGGCTGGAAACACCCCCTCACTGCCCACAGGGAGTGCCACACATCTCATTCCTCTGAGAGGGTGCCTGGAGGTGTCTTAGATCCATGAGACCAGAAGGAACTGTTTATTGAGGTGATCATAATTCAAGGTGGAACTATAGCCTGAATTGATGAATTTTTGGAGATATATTACTTGTTACTGTATAAGTCCAAATGACACTTTCTTTGCTAATTTTCTTTGCTCTCTTCCTGCTGGTGCAGCAGAAAATGGTGAAGCAATTCCACTGGGGCACGGTGGGCCACTAATCTTCACACTGAGCGACAGCAGGATATGCTGTGCTTCCAGATCTGTATTTCAGTGTCCTCCTTTGTCCTTCTGGCCTCTCTTCAGAGCTTCCATGGAGAAAATTTTATCCATGTTTTAATTCACTTTCACACTGTAACTAGTAGGAGTGTGATAATGTCACATTTCATGATTATTTTTGGTAGTTGCTACCAGGGACTAAAGAGTAACAAGACTATAAATACCCATTGCATGACCTTAATACAATCCTTCTAGTTTATGAAAATGTCAATTTTCTTTTATGATAATTTTAACAAATATAGCACATAGAGCAGAAACTTGCAGTTGGGAGCTCTGATTTTTTGAAGTTCAAGAGAGAATTTGATATAGAAAACTTGTCAGTAGGAGGGGTTTGGAGCATGTGTCAACATTTGCAGAGAAACTAAGTTTATGCATGTAATTTCCATATTCTGATTGAATTCTCACTCAGACTTTTAAAATTATAGTCCTAAAATTTGCAGTGATGTTTAGTCTCTTCCAGGGTGAAATCAAGTCATGTGCATGCACTGGGCTGTTTGGCAGGATAGTGTGACTCTATCATCCCCACACAGAATGAAGGGATTCCTACAGCTTGGCCCCCTCCATTTTGTGTCTGTTGCCAACAGAAATCTTCTTGTGTAACTGGGGGAAGGAGGAGTTCAGCCCAGGAGATGCTCCATGTTGGTCACAGCTCCATCACTGTCCTGCTGCAGCTGAGGAAGGATTCATGGCCCTACATACCCCCATGCAACCAGCCCTGTTTCACTTCAAAGCAGACACCCCCAAATCTTACACATCCTTGTGTCTCCCCTGTCTGTGCCTTTCCCGTTGTTTTGGTGCCTAGGCAGCAGCACAGCACAGCCTGAAGTGTTCTGTCCCCAGGGAGGGTGAGGTTTTGCAGAGCCCAGCTTTGTGTCCATCTCCCAAACTCACGGGTGAGCTGCTCTGTGTGCACATCTCCTTCACTCTCCCAGTCAGGCAGGTCGGACCAGAGGCTGGATACTGGCAATGCTACCAGCAGTGATCTACACTTAATATTTTGCATGTGATCTAGATGCATTTTATAATTAAGTAAAAGTGTAAATATCTACTCTGGTGGTTTTGCACTCTGAAATCTATGCACCTTTTCAGTACAATGTTACCTGAAGTGGCTTCCTTCAGAGCAGACACATGTAGCCACTTGCCCTCTCATGGGGCATTAAGTGCACAGAAACAGAATACCTGCTATCATTTCTCAAAGAAGCTGCTTTGTTCAGGGACAGCCCAGCTTGGGTTTAGCTATCAATTTACTGTAAATGTGCAAGCAATTTAACTTCTACTCAGAAATGTATCTAAAGCATTAGCTACAAACAACCGTATGTGCAAGTTTGGTTTTCTCAAGAGAGAAATGTGCAAATGTGCCCAGATAAGATTAATTAAATCCTTTCTATCTGCTCCTGTTCTAAAAGTTCCTCCATGCTACTGCAATGGCTAGAATCACAAATCTGCCTTTGCTAGGGAACATATCTAAATGGAAATAAAGATAGCCACAAGAATATGTACTGTGCTGTGCATGTGAGGTCTGGTCAGGATAATAGCTTTAATGTAAGAATTCATACTTTTTTGATATTTTTGGTACTCCAATAGGAATTCCAGACTTTGAGAATAAATCCTTTCTCTATTCAAAAATCCTATTCAAATGAAAATTGTAATTTAGACACAATGACATGGTTTAAAATAATCTATGTATGTTGTAGCAAGAGTCGGTCCTTAATAAAACATTGATCTTAGTCTTATTTGTCACCTTTAACAAGGTTTTTCTTGCACAGGAAGAACTGTCTCCAGAAGGTCTGGTATAAACTATAAAGCAGGATGAGGAGGCTCCCTGTTTTCCAGATTGAGTTTATTTTATGGGATTAAATTCTATTAAGTCTGAATTTAAACAGAAACTCAGCAGGAAAACAAGTATCAGTTTCCATCATCTAAGATTTTAGTTTGCTTGGGGGTTTTTTGGGGTTTGTTTTATTACGAGACTTGTTGGCAAATCTGCTAGGACTGAAAATTTGCAGGTTTTGTAAAAACAAGCTCTATTTCTTTGAACTCTGTTTGAAAAGTATTTTCAGGTCCTGAAGTGAATTAAGATGGTCCATTTGAAGCAGGAGGTCTTCTGATTGCTCTTTGCACAGTACTGAGCAGCCTGTCATGGGAATCATCACAGTGTTCTTGGCACTGGGAAATCAGGAGTTTCCCAGCAGTGCTGCCGTGCTGGCCGCACGTGGCTGACAACTCCCTGCCCCTTGCAGGGATGATCCACACCCCTTCTGGCGAGGGCCTGTAGGGATTTTTTTCCCTCTCCACCACAAATCCATTAATACAAAACCAGCACAGCCCCCCCCCACAGCCTCAGCCACTGGGAACAGCCACGGCAATGCCGTGCACACATTGGTGCCACTGCCCTTGGGCTGGTGGGCAGAGCCCCGTGGTGCCAGGGTGTGATCTGGCAGCCTCAACACACTGGCACTGCACAGGTTTTCCTGATGAGCCTCTGTGGCTGGAGCCCTTCCTCAGCTGTCTCAGGGCTTAGAGGACTACACAAGAATTCACTTCCAACTGAGATGCTGCTAAAACATTTTTAGCAGAATGGACTGATTTCAGGAGAGATGGGCATTCAGGCAGGATTTTCAGGCAGGTTGTCTCAACATGGGCCCTGGTTTCTTACAGGCAAGAGACAGGCAAGGCAGACAGCAGGAGGCCAGGTTTGCACAGGTCTCCCCTGCTTCCACAAGTTATCCCACAATAGATTCATTCAAATTTCCTTTTTATGAACTGGTGATGGTTAGAAGGCAAGGGACTTCTTCACCCAGAAAAGGATTTGAACTCCCATTTCCTACATTCAAGAGGTTCAGCTGAGGCCTGTAAGGTTAGGATCAGAGTTTAAGCTGCTATTCTCGAGTTAGCATTCCCTCAGTAGGTTCCATGTTTGTCCACAAGTGAACAAATGAATGTTGTGCTTCAATCCAAACCCCCAAAACTTGCCTGTGTGAAAGAACCTGCTCTTACTGCTACACAAGCTCTTGGCTACTGCACTGCTGTGCCACCAGTTTGTCAGGATATATGATTATAAATATTATATGAATAGCAAAAAACTTTGCTTTTTTTGCAAATGCCAAGGGTAGGGGGAGGTTTGGAGATCACACAGCATTTTTGTGACAAATAGATCAAGATTTAATACTTCTTAACCATTGCTGCATGTGAACAAAAGGACTTTATTTTGTAGATTAAACAAATTCTGGTGAGTAGCATCTGTTTCTCATCGGCCCTCAGGGCTGATTCAACGCTGCTTTTCCTTAAGCTTTTGCAGCACAGCTCTGTCACAGTAATGCTGGATAATACCACCAATATTGATTGTTCCAGGCTACAAAAGGTAGTAGCTGTTGCAAATACTTTGATCATTTCACCTCTCCATCAAATATATGCTATGTTCATGAAGACTTAAAAAAAATCCCAAATAAATAGTTCTAATCAAAGGAACACAGGTGAGAGTCATCCACAGTGCTGTATATGTAGGCAAGAGCAGAAATCTTGCACCTGGTGTGGGCAGGCTTGTGCATTCATAGGACTCAGTCTGTCTGTTTATCAATATTATGATTGCTTAAGAAAAACTGCATTTCTAAACCCTTAGTTTTGATTTTCATTGTTTTGTCAGCAATTTCTATATGATTGGCAGAACTTTGGATATAAAAACCTACTTTAGGCACAGAAACATTAGATCAATCATGAGATTTTATAGCTATTGCATTTGTATCCTTTTCACTTGCCACCTAATGCTGAAACACTGGGGATTCCCATTTTCAGCTTGTCTAAAAAACATAGCAGAAGATTTACACAGAATTGTATCTCCTGCTGTACAATTTGTGATGACCTGGTACACACAGTCACCACGAGGAGCTCGAGGCCTACATGAATCCTCAAATGAATGAGTCCATGAATATTTTCAAGGCAGGGCGAAGCCTGAGTTACCTCTCCTCAGCTGGTGTGTTGTGCTGGCTTGGTTGTGTTGAGCTGGCAGTACCTGGAGTGTTGTGCAGCTCAGCCTTGACTCCCTGTGTGGAACAGCCTTTTTTACTGTTCACTCTTCCAAGTGATAGCAGAGGTTTTACACTGTGTGTCTGAGCACACCCTTAATTATATTACTCTTTCTCTGCTTGCTACTGGTATAGTGAAAATATATTTTCATTTCAGTGATTGAAGTCTCTGTGACATCTAACCAGTGCCTCACAAAATAAAACTGTCGGTCCTTTTATCTCTCCATTATTCCTTTAGCAATCTGATTCTCTATTTTTTCATTTCATATGTACGTTGGCTGAAAACCTTAACAATATTGCTGATAAAACTGTAAGTTTTATCTCTTTTATGAGGTAGATTGCTCCAGTGCCTTCCCAAATAATAGTTCTTTCTTCTCCAAGTCCTTTGCTTGAAGACTTAAAAGTCTGTGTATCTACAATTACCATCTATTAATCCAAGAGTATAATCAATCTAATGCCTCCATGGTATTAGAAATGGTTTGGATGTTTTCCCTAATTTAATCTTGTCTGCAAAATTTGAAATGTGAATTTCAAGCCCATCAATCATACCACTTTTGTACCTGATAGTACAGTGGGAAGATTGAGTTCAAAAGTTCAGGTGTGTAACTTGTTTCTGAGGCCTTTTTGGGTTACATGTTATTTATGCTTTCTGCTTAGTACTTCTCCTTAGAGCCCCGTTAGTTATGTTTGATACCTTGGAGTCCTATTCTGCTGGATTTTTAGCTCTTCTGGTACTTTTTTAACAAAAGAAAATCCTTTTCCCCCATCCTAGTAATAGAAAAAGTTAGGGTAGAAGGGTCAACCAAAGCCCTGGATCAGCTGAAGTCTTTCAGTGAACTTCACTGAGTGTGAGATCTGTTCTTCAAAAAGGGGGATAAGATTGAGGTGGCAGTTCACTACCCTCGGCAGCCAGGACCGAAGGAGGCTGAAAAAAATGGCCACCTGCTCTCCGTTCAGTGTGGTGTGGACAGGTATGGACAGGTATGGATAGGTGGGTGAATAGTATTTGATTAGAAGTACTTCTGGAGTGTGTGGGGTGCTTGATATTTGCATATCCTCCTATTCTACCACCAATTCACCTTCAGAACAGTTGGCATAACAGTGGTCACCTGGAGATTTTGATAATTGGATTTTCTGGAATTATTTGCCATAATAAAATAGTTCATCTGTCTTTTACTTTATTTTTTGAACCTGAATTTAAGTTTCCAGTTTTTGTGTGGGTTTTTTTTTAAGGTCAAATTGCTGCTGCCCATGTAATCTGCCTATGTTTGAGAGGAAATACCTGTTCTTATGTTTGGATTAATAAAGTCCCTGAACCTGTTCCACCTGCAGGTGAGGCAGCACTGTCACCCCAGGTCCCTGCCTGTGGGCACCCACACAGTGCTTGCTACTTCTTGCCTGGCTTTTTAAGGAAAGACCTATTGATCAGATTGGTTTGGCTGAGATCACACAGCTTCAGCCAGAAAAGCAATGATATTCATGTTCTGTTCCCCAGGAGCAGCTGGAAATGCCTGTTTGAACAGAAAATACTGTCTGTACAAAAGCTGCCTCCAGCACAGGGTTGGCTGGGAGCTATTGCTGCTATCAAATGCTCACAAGGAGATGGGAGGGTGGGAGGGAAAGGGCACTGCTGCCTGTTTGGTGTTTGTGCTGTTGCTCTGAGGGAGAGGCCCAGGGAAAAGGAGATCCTTAAACTGATGAGGAGTTGAGCCTGCATTTGATAGTGTAGAGATTAAAGGTTATGTCTCTGCATTCCCACAGATTTTACCGAGGTCACTGGAGCCTCTCAAGGACTCAGCTGGCTGCCCAGGCACAACTAATCGCAGGATTGAACCCTGATTGTATTTGAAATTGTCTTTATGATGGCTACTCCATGTTCTGAAGCTCCATCATGTTAGTAGAAATCTAGTGTTTTTACTGAATCTATATTTTGTGTGATCCTGGATTCAGAAGAGAGCTTGTTAAACTTCTATTTGTACTGTTCATCCCATCAAGGTTGCTTATCATTGTTGCACAAGAAAAGGAAACATATCAAATAAAAAAAATCTGTTTTATAGTTGGCGAATGCCTGTACTTTGTCTTTGTACAATGTGTTGTCATTCATCATCTAACCTTGGGGAAATCATGGGCACTTTAACAATGTAAGAGGCCAATAAAAAAGAAAATTATTTCAGTAAAATTTGAGCTAGGGATATGTAAAAGAGAAATGCCCCTGGGTAATAAAAATTACCCATGCATAATGGCTGTGGATGTCTCAAGCAGGCGTGCTGTACACACCCACACCAGCTCAGGCACTGCTGTCCCTGCTCACCAGGCTCGGGTGCACATGGATCATGGGAGAACAGGAGGTCAGGCGGGAAGGCAAAGGACTGAGGAGCCAAGTGCTCAGTAAGTGCTCGTGTGTCTTTACCCATCTCTTTCTCCTCTTTGTTAGAGCTGTCTCCTTTGATCTTGCCTTTCTCATTATTACTCTCTGCTACAGAGTTTGGGCTCAGTTCCAAGGCTGAGGCCTGCTCCTGCCGAACGTCTCCCGTATCCTTTCCCTGTTAGTCAGCCTGTCTCATTAGAGTCTGCAAGGCTTGTGCTGTGCTGCAGCAGTGACATTGCTCTCTCTTGCTTTGGCGCACTGGAGGGGCTGTGCTTCTCTCCATTTAATAGTTGGATACATTTTCTACTGTCATCCCCTTTGGACTTGGCTGGCATAGCTTTAGGAGGCTTCTTACTGTACAGCTCCTTAGTCTTCACTTTAGTTTCGTGAGGACCTAGCCCCAATCTGTGCCTCAGCCAGGGCCCTTAATGTTCTGAACAAGAAGGCAGTTTTTTACAAGAAACCACTTTTCCAGCAAGTCCTGCTCTGACAGATTGCCATCCCAGCAAATAGTGTGGCTCCTGCTGGATGTCTGAAGTATACTGGATATTTCCATTTTATATTTAACATTTTTGTTTATTGCACTTTTTATTCTCACTGTCACCCAAGGGGCATAAATCTCAGATTAGGGATAGGGCAATAGGTGATTGGGTGATTTGGGGCTATGTCCTTCCTCTTGGCCAGAAGTTACCACTCCATGAGCATTTGACTGCCCTGGGCTATTTCCTGCCTGTCTGACCAGCTCCTAACAGGCAAGAGTCACATGCATAAAACAAGTCACCATTAAAAAGAAATCATTACAAAGGAGTGGTTCTGCCAGCTACCACTGGGAATGTGGGACAGGCCCCTGAACTTTGACGCTGGAGTTAGAAAAGTCTTCCAGAAGCAGTAAGTCAGAGCTCTTGCAGCACATAAAGCTCCTTGCAGCTAAGTCTAGACACAATCCCTCCTCCTCTTCTAGTGCATGTTACCCCAGTGACTCTTCATTAACAGGAGTCTCCTTCATTTCCACGTGCATTTTCCATTTGCAGTGACACAGAGGATTCACAGTGAATCTCCACAGCAGGCACTGCATTTACTGCTCCCTGCCCCCTCTGTCCCCCACCTCATTGTCCACTACAGCAAATTCAAGCTTTTGGTCTTCTTGTCTTCATCAATGTTGCCTGTCATAGCTCCTAGTGTGAGCAACTGTGAGTTTTCTCTTTGAATCACACTGTTGCTGAATCAAGTCCTTTTATCTCCTTTTTCTCATTGTGAAAGGGTTTAGTTAATCCTGCTGGCACTAATATTTGAGCCAAAAAGCTGGGGTAAATGAATCTATGATGAGCTCTGTGCTACTGTAACTGATTTTCTCCAGTACCAAGCTAGGTGCTTTAAAAATAGCTGGGGCACCAATATACTCCAGCACAGTCATTTCTGTGCCTGGAGCAGAGACATGCCTGAAGAATCTAAATTAGTAACAACTTTGCTGACTTGATTCCAGCTGCACCAGCTGTTTGTTTAGGTAGACAGCCAAACAGCAAACACCCACAAAGCTGTTAACTCTGCAAATCTTCAGTAAGTATTTCCTAAACTACTGCTGACAAATTTCTGATGGGACCTTAATCTCTATCAAATCTATTGAATGATGTCAAAGCACCATTAGTCAGCATGTCATTGGGCCTATTTTGCTCAGTGGCTCGGTGATTTGTGTCCCCATTCTTACTGCAGACAAGTGAAACTGGGAAGACTTTCCACAGCAAGGGAGATGGGCACAGCCTGCAGCAGCTGATGAGCTGGTGGGTGGTACCCAAATGCCCCAAGGTGTGATTTCAGAAAGAAGCCTGAGCCTGAAAAGGTTTTTCCTTCTGTTTTTTATATCTTTGGAAACAAGTGAAAGTTAGCTCTTTACAGTCTTGGGGAAGCAACGTTATTTGTTTTCTGAGCTTAATCATACAAGAGTAAGGGTGGTATCACCAAAGGGGTGCTGCACAGTTAAACGTGCAATCAGCAGGACGTAAATGCACAAAGCCACGTCCTAAATGAGCACTGTTAGGTCATGTTTAATATTGGAACTGTTCTGGTTTATACCTGCTTTAGACCCTCTGATACTCAGCATGAACCCCTAACAGCTATCCCTGAAAAGAAGCTGGGGCTGCAGGGGAGGCTGCAGGCTGCCTGCCACAACAGCATCCCAGGGTGAAGCCTGCACTTTATTGCTGCTTGGCATCTCCTCAGTTCTGGGATTCAGTGAGAACCCACACAATTTTCTGAAGCTGAATCCTTTGTCTCTGGCCATCATATAACATCAGCTTGGACTAGAGAAGTTATTGCTGTCAACAGTAACAGACACAAAAAAGTCACCACTTTTTCTGAAAACAAAACAAAACCAGAAAACCCCAGCACCTCTCCTGTCAGCCTAAAAAGCAAGGACACCAGGAAACAGTTCAAGCAGGGCCCTTGCATACAAACAAACAAAGATGCCTGTCAGGGCTTGAGGCAGAAAAAATGGCACAGCTGTACCACCACATCAATGAAATTGTATGAGCCTTTTTATTCTCAAAGATGCAGACAGATGCCACCTGAAACACAGGATGCTTGGAAACACCACACACACACACAGTTAAACCACACACATTCTTTGAGCTTCCCTTCCAAATCTCCTTTGCACAAATGGCATTAACACTGCTAGTGCTGACGGGAACCAAGAGAAGCTGTCCTGACAAAAGCTTAAACTTGTACAGAACCAAAGAGTGGCTTAGCAAAAAAGTGTTTTTGAGATGGCAAATAATAATTTCTTAGAAATCACCTCTATATTCATGACTGCAAAATTAAAAACAGACAATGAGATTTGAATTTAGAGATTAGGCAGCAGAAGATGGTGACTGCAGATATATTTTTTTGTTGCCCAAGTTGACTCTCACTGAGCCTAATTTTCATGCATGCATGCAGGTCACCTTGTAGATACCTGTGCCCAGTGTGACTAGTGCAGGGAGGTGTAGCCCTGCTTGTACCCCCAGAGAAACACTCTGCAATAAGGGCTGTCTCTGCAATAAACTGAGTCACACTCTCATCAAGCTGGTAGTCTTTGAAGAATGCCTGGGAATATGACCCGTTTTTAAAATAAATGTTAGTCAGTTGCTTCATTAAAAGGCAAAGAGGCGGATAACATCCTTAGTGAACTTTGTGCTTTTGGCACAGTTTCCACTGCCTGGAGAGAGGCTGTGCAATGTCTTTAGGGGAGAGAGTGGTTGTGTAAAATAGCCATTTTTTACAGTTCAAAAGATAATTGAATTCTCTGATTTACAAGCTCTAGTTTTTTATCCTCTCTGTCCTCTAGCATGTTATTGCACAGTCCCCCTGGTCCTCCCTGAGCTCCCAGGTTAAAGCTAGCTCATGAGAGGGGGCTGTGGACACTGGGTAGTGTAAGTGATCTGACCAAACTGGAAAAGTGCTGAAGTCCCAGGACACAGACTGTGATGAGATAATCTGATGGCCGGTTTCTTATCACTTGGGGTTTTTTAGGCTTAAATTGAAGGCAGGAGCCAGCTGGGTTAAATTTCCAGTCAGACGCAGAGGAGATTAGCTGAGTGGTTTGCAGGAAAAGGAAGTAATTTATCTCATCATCGGCAGTTGGCACTGAGGGCCAGCGCTGGGAGGCGCTTTGGGGCACTGATGACTTTTGGCCGGGAAGGGCTGAGTTCATGCCGTGGCAGACGTGGCTCCATGGCAACCCTGCTGTCATTCCTAGGCTGACTCCTGCCACTCTGCGGAGCAGCACCGGGAAGGAAAAGCTACAGGAGCAGTGGTTCCTGGCATTAGAGGGCAGCATCACAAGCACGCCTTTCTTTCCTAGCAAGGAGGATAGGACTGTTCCAAGCAGAAAAAGAAATGCTGCACATGCAAAGCCTGAAAGAACTCATTTCAGACAATTCTAACATGTCTGTGTAAGAGAGAGCAATTTCTTCATCATCAACAAACTACAGATCTTGATAAACCAGTGGCTTAAAATTTTATTGCAAGATTCCAGAGCGGAAAATACATTCCAGATAAATGATAATTAAAGAGGATTTTCCTACTAAAAATGTGAGGATTCTGACTTTAAATTGGTGTGAAGATATAGATCTTAATCTGCAAAAACCTGAAGGCATTAATCTTTAGAGAAAATATTTCCATATGCGTATTATAATCTTGTTTGGGGATTTGTTATGCACTGGGTGGAGAGTATATTTATTATGCAGACACTAACGAAAGAAAAAATAAGCTTTGTAAACATGTTCTGCATTAAAACTGTACAATATATTGCAAGGGTTCAGGTAAGTTCAAGGTAGCACAGGAACTTTCAAGAGAAGTGGTGCTTTCCCATTGTGCAAATGGTACATGCTCATATGTGCAGGGCAGACAAATTCTCTGGAACAGTACAGGAGCTTCATCAGCCTCTCCCCTGCTTCTACTGTGGAAGGTGGTGCAAAGATCTATGGTTGTGCCCTTCAAAATACAGCCAGAGACCCACTCCTCTGTGTAGAAAGAGGCTGTGCTTCTGAAAGTGAGAAATGCTGAAGGAAGAGAGCATGAGTAATGTGAAGGAATTTTGTTCTCAGATGTGATGTGCTGTAACTTTGGTGGTGCTGTTTGAGTAATGGCTTCAGTGATCCTGACTACAGTCATGTCCCAAACCCACTGCTGCAAAATTCCTCTACAGTATGTTCATTAAAACTTACTTAGAAGAAACAAAAATGTTCATCTATCATGCTAACCAGTATCAGTTATAAAAAAGGAGATACAGGATAGTGGCTTCTCTCTTACACCTGGCAATTAGCCATGAGTGAACTGCCCTCATGGCACATTTTCAATGCAGTACAAGTACACCCAACTCTTTGAAAACCAGAAAGGAGCCATGGTGCTGGGCACTAGGCAAAGGACACACAGACAGACATAAACTGGGCCTTCCTGGCCTGTAGGCTAGCAAAAAACATCAGAGATGAGCAAACAGACTGAAAAATCATTCCTTTTATTGAAGCAAAGCAATATGTTGCAATATACAAAAATTGATTCTTTCAAGCTGCCAGAGATATTAGAGGAGCATTACAGAGAACATCACACTGGCCAGTAATTCTTAAAAAAACCTGACAACCCAAACCTCTAAAAAAGGAAGCCTTTGAAGCAGTTTTGATAGTGCTGTTTTAATACAGCATGATGAGATAGGAGTTTCTGTGGCAGCAACTTATAAATACTGGTGGGCAGATTGATTTCAATGAAACAATTGCAGTCTATACTAATGAACCTAAAAAAAATAAATTATACACTTTTGTGAAGATCAAACAATAGCTGGAGAAGCTACCTTAGACTGTGTGATCCTTGCTGGGCACATTTTCAATATACTAGATTTTCTTACTCTTAACTGAAAGTCAGTGGTGAGAGTAATGAGGTAATGTAATGCTTTACCTTTCTTGCCTTTTATAATAATTTAGTTCAAGCAAGCTTTGGTAAGATCACACTTTTATTTTAAGATCCAAGAGATCAATACAGCAGTATACATTTAGTGCTTGAGGGAAAATTTACTAAAAATCGTTTCATGATGAAAATGCCAAAGGCAGATGCTTTTGTTCACTGTGTTGCTTTGAAGGGACCTTGTAATCTTAATTCCACATAAAAGACTTATGGCCATTTTATCAAACAAAGGCAGTAGGGGTCCCTGTAGAATGATTCTATAAAAAACCCCCACAGTATTAACACATTTTAACATAGCAGTCTGTATAATTACTTTGGACTCACAGCTGATCCTACAATGTATGAAAGACTTTGACTGAAATATGTACAAAACCTATCTGTTTTTCTTTGCCTAGCCAGTGCTCCCGCATCCAAGTGAAGGGGTCACAGAGGATGTCAGTCAGAAATGTTCCACCTTCCAAAATTTTGGAGAAATAATAATCAGCAGAAAACCAGATCAAGCTGAACTTAGAACAATTCCTGTGCTGATAAAACAGCACTTCCCATTTTTTCTGTTTTTGTGGTGGCACATATGATATGGAAGTTTTCTGGATATTTAGAAAATGAAATTTGAAATGAAGTTTGAATGAGTTGAAAATTGTATTGAAATCATATATCAAGTAAGGATTTACTAGGGAGGGTGACCTTAGTGACTGAGCATTAGACCCTGTTCCCCACTTCATGTCATGGTATTGGCAGCTCGAGGCTCCTCGCTGTGGTACCACGTTCTCGGGGTGGCTCTGTGACCCTGCACAGCAGTCCCAGATGATCTGGTCTCTCAACAGCTGCATTTCCCACAGCAGGAGAGGAGTTCAGACACGCAGCAGTCAGGATTTAGCTCCAGTATGTGACAGCACTCTCGGCTGGAGGGCAGAAGGAGAGGTGATGCTCCCCAAGCACACGCTGTGACTGCAGCTGCAGCATCCTGCCTTTTCCACTGCCTCGGTTTTGGACTGCATCTGCCCTTGCTAACTTTGGATTTTCATCTATTGTTACTCTAAAACCAGGAGCAAATGCCTTGACCTATATTCACAACAGTTACGTAATTTTCATGTAATAAAAGGAAGTTTATCAACATAACATTATTTGTTTTCAGCTGAGACAATAGAATCAGCACTGATGGTGCTGAACTCTCAGATCCTGCCTGGACAGCAGCATGAACAGTTGAAATACAAAGGGCTAGTGCAGAATCCCATCACATGTTGCAGTCTGGCATCTCTTGTACATCCAAACTGCTACAGTGGGAATTTTGAAGCTGCCTGAATTGCAAAATCAGGCCTTCAGCATGAGAAGATGTTCCTGCTGACAGAGAGAGTCCTGATGGGAGATCAGTGACAGTAATGGTCAGTCAGACTTTGGTGGAGAGGGAAGTGTTCTAAACTCAGCCTCTCAGATATTAAGGTTCACTCCTCTCAGTTGCAGAGTCAATTGCAGCATGGAGAGAATCATAATTGTCTGTGTGTACAATAAAGTTGGGCTTGCTCCCAGTCTGGCAGCCAGTGTCATTCCTGTGGCTGGCATTTCATGTATAGCCACCTTGGAAATGAGTTTTAGTGGTGCACAGTGTAGGAGTTTCATTATTTCAAATCCTGAGACAGAAGAACAGGAAATGTCTTTTTCCCCCTAACGAATGTAGTCTTATTTCCTGCTGAGATTTAATACACTGCAGGTAACTTCTAAATGTGGTGATTGTTTTTGGAAGGCAAGTAAAAAGAAGGAAATTAAAATTAACAGGACAGAGACCCAGAAAACCCATTTTAGAGAACAGGTACTACAATGCAGGAGACCTTTACTCTACAGAGGGCAAATGCAGGGGTAGGCAAAGAGGAGCAGGGAAGGATGAATGCCCAAGGCCTAAAGACAGTATTTGGAGGAGTACCTTGAAGGCTTTAGTCTTTTCTCTCTGGTCATGAGAAGAGAAGGAAAAGAAAAATGAGCTTCCTAGCCTCCTCCAGCTTCTGCTGAAACCTAGGCAGAAGGAAGTCCCTCTGGAGGACTGAAAGCAGTAAGATATTTCACTACAGTTCACTTTTTTTTTTTTTTCGGTCTGCAAAAACTGAGGAAGTTTCTCGAAATTCAAGAACTTATCAATTATTTCCAAAATGGGGCTTTATCCATGAATCTGGACCCCAAAATAAGTATTTTTACTTGTCAAATGTAGTTTTGCAGTTCATGTGCAGTTCATGAAAGAAACTTCATTATGTATTTTGTACTATTCTTGGACGTAAAAACATGAAGAGCTAGAGAATGACTTTTCTAGTTTTACCACTTTACCTGTGCCTATCCAGACTTCCTGAAATCAATCTTTGCCTGTGACTGCCCTGCAGCTCTCACACACCACTCCAGAGCCAGCTGTGCATGAGTAGCTGGAGTTTTCTCACAACTTCTAGAGGACAATATGACCAAATGAGAAAAAGGGGCCTAATTGTGCATGTGTCTTAGTGACAGTGCACTGATTTTTCATAACACACACGAACTTTAAGCTCCATGTATTTGATGATCATATTCTGCCTTTGCACTACCCTGCATTCCTCTTTCCTGAGTGTTTGTTGTGGAAGTTGACCCTTCATGTGCAGCAGCTAAATATTTCAGGTATCACAGCACTTTATTTTGAGATTAATGCCAGACAAACAGAGCAGTGGCATTCCTGAGCAGCCCTAGAGCAAGAACTCACACTTCCTTTCCAGGGATGGTTACCTGCCCACCCAGAGCTGTCTATCACTGTTTTATTGCTGCACACAGCAGCAGACCTGTATTCAGGTCACCGAGCAGAGCTCCCATCTCTCATTTTTACCTGGTGTTTCGTGCTCCCCAGAACTTGCTTTTTTAACTGCATTGAGTTACTTGACGTGTGAACCCTGGACTACGATAGTTTCTTCAGGTATCGTGTAATCTTGAAGCAAGAACATGTAATTTTGAGCAAGAACGAGTAATTTTAGGTTTTGATGAAATCTGTGTGAATAGAAAAAAACCCAGCAGTGTGGGGCGAGCCCAAGGGCTAGTGATGGCTCTGGCACACCATGCCCAAGGCTACTGTTAAACACCCTCACCACTGCAGGTGGAAAACATCTCTTCCAGAGATTTCAGTAGAACTGCACATGAAGTGGATTTTTTGAGCAACCATTAACTGAGGAGAGGTCAGCGGTAGAGCAGCAATCCCTGCAAAAGGCTGTATTTACATTATGTTATATTGGCTTCGAGGTCTGGAATTGTTCTTTAGAAGCCAGCAGGCGCGGAGAGGGCCGGAGCAGCCCCACATGGTCCCACAGGATGACACCCCGAGGGTCAGCATGCTCCGATGCGGGCTGCGAAGGACCCGGCCCGGTCGTGAGGGGAGGGGAGCGGGGCCGTGAGGGGAGCGCAGTTGGAGCTGTGAAGAGAGCGGGGCGGGGCTGTGAGGGGAGCGAGGCGGGGCCATGAGGGGAGCGGAGCGGGGCTGTGAGGGAAGGGGGCGGGGCTATGAGGGGAGCGGGGCGGGGCTGTGAGGGGAACGAGGCGGGGCCATGAGGGGAGCGGGGCGGGGCCGTGGGGGGAGGGGGCGGGGCCATGAGGGGAGGGGGCGGGGACGCTCCGCCCGCCCCGCGCTGAGGCTCCGCCGCCACGTGACCGCGCAGGGCCGGTGAGCGAACATGGCTGCGGCGGCGGGGTGAGTGCGCGCCGGAGCGGCACCGGGACCCCCGGCACCCCGCTCCCTGCGAGGGGCACGGCGCGGCCGGTGGGGGCTCGCGGGTCCCGGTGGACCGGCGGTGTCTCGGGCCGGCGGCGGGGGCCGGGCAGGCAGGGCATAGGATGGGGCCGGGCTGCGTGCGCTGGACCCGCGGTTCCCCGGAGGGTTTCGGGTTTTGCACGGGGTGGTGAGAGAGCTGTGAAGGGTCCCGCGGGCGGGTTGGCTCGCAGTGCCTCGTCCCCAGCCTGCGTTATTCTTTGAGTTGTCTCGGGTTTGGGAGTGATGCTTAAAAGCGGCTTGGATTACATAGCACAAGGATTTTCGCACATTTTATAGCAAAATTCAGCAATTTCTTCCCGTGCTGTAAGAAGGTGCCGTTATAACTGTACCAAAAAGAAGGGGGAAGTTTCCAAAGTTGCCGGTCGCGGGTCAGGCTGGGGCTTGGCTGTGCCCCGGGGCTTTGTGGAGGTCAGAGCCCTGTGGGTCCCCACCTGCTCTGGTGTCCCCAAAGGAGATCGCTGCCCTGTGGGTCCCCTCCGGCCCTGGTGTCCCCAAAGGAGATCGCTGCCCTGTGGGTCCCCTCTGGCTCTGGTGTCCCCAAAGGAGATCGCTGCCCTGTGGGTCCCCTCCGGCTCTGGTGTCCCCAAAGGAGATCGCTGCCCTGTGGGTCCCCTCCGGCTCTGGTGTCTCCAAAGGAGATCACTGCCCCGTGGGTCCCCTCTGGCTCTGGTGTCCCCAAAGGAGATCGCTGCCCCGCTGTCCCGGGAGTTCCTGCCCGGCGCCCTGCCCTGGGCTGGGAGGGAGGACATGGAGCGGCGCCGGGACTTCCAGCTGTCAACTTTACAAGCGGCACTGAGTTGGCCGTGAAGAAATTAGCCATTTTATACCTTGAACAGCCGTAGTTGCTTTCCCTGTTTGGTTGTATCGCCTGTTTCCTTGTGCTACTGTTAGCGTGGGCCTCTTGTGCTTCGCATATGGGATGTGGAAACAGCATTGAAAATGTTAGGCTTCAGGCTGATGTTGATGCATCTGTTGCTCAAAACAAACAAATAAATAAGGCCCAGTCAACAAACAAGTGATAATTTACTGAAAAGTAGTTTCAGTGGTTTCTCATCTTCGTTGACATCTGGATCCTCTCTGTCGGAACTCAGTAGAACCGAAATGGCAGTCCATGAATTTTCTGCTCAAAAAACCCAAAAGTACAAAAGGCTAACTAAAAAATGGTGGGAAAACCAGAAATAAAATAGGAGTTTTGGTTACTAGTGTGTTCTGGTGGTTGCTTTACAACAAATCCAAAACGTTAGATGAATCATATAGTGCCAGAATGTACGCTCTCTGAAATATAAAACTCCTGAAATAAGCATTGAAAATCAGGAGCTCCAGGCAAAAGAAAAATATCCTTTAAAGAAACAGATGTAGTTTAATGTTGCTAGCTATATTTCACTTGCAGTACAATAAAATAAAAGAGCTTGTCTGTGAGCTTGGGCCTGAGTGATCATAAAAATTGTATGTGACAGCCAGTAGGAAATTGTCAGCTACTACTGTGGGAGGCCTTTACCAGACTGAGCAGTGGTTGAATGCTGGTACCAGACTGGAGAAAACAAGGGAGCTGAGCTTCTCTTGCCCTCTTCTTGCAATTATGTACTTTTGACACTGGTTGAGGTTTATTTGTAGAAGCTTGCATAGCTTCAAAGAGGTGTGCACCACAAAGCAGTGCTTGTATCAAATACACTTCTTTATCAAATGTGTAACTTCACATCAGGGTTTTGGGTTGAGTTTGTGGCTGGAGGTGCCAGAGTCCTTTGCTGACAGAAGAGATTGACCATAAAGGACCAGCCAATGTATTGTGTTAATTCAGTTCTGATAACTCTGCTGAAGTGAGTCCACAGGAGGCCACAAAGTTGATCAGAGGACTGAAGTGCCTCTCATAAGAAGACGAGCTGAGAAAACTGAGGCTGTTCTGTCTGGAAAGAAGGCTGTGTGGAGACTCAGAGCACCTTCCAGTATCTGAAGGGGCTACAGGGAAACTGAAGAGGGACTGTTCATCAGGAGCTGTAGGGATAGGGCAAAGAGTAATGGGTAGAAACTGAGAGTGGAAATTTAGACTGGATATTAGAAAGAAATTCTTAACTGTAAGAGTGGTAAGGTTCTGGAACAGGTTGAACAGGTTGCCCAGGGAGGTGTGGATACCCTAGCACTGGCAGTGTTCAAAGCCAGGCAGTGCAAAGCCTGGAGCAGCCTGCTCTAGTGGGAGGTGTCCTGGCTTGTGACAGGGACGTGGGACAAGATGATCTTTAAGGTCTGTTCCAACCCAACCCATTCTGTGATTCTGTGATTTGTGTGTCTTGTGGGATATAGCTGAGTGATTAGAGATCATGGACCAAAATGAAAAGCTTGTAGTTTTTTTCCCTAAAGAGAATTTTGTGGCAGTTTTTTTCCAAGGCAAATACCATAGTTTTCCCCTGGTTACACTGTAATTGCATGTGTATTTGTAGGGTTGATACACATGTGAAGCAGTTAGGTATGCATACCCACTCAATTTACTACAAGTCATTGAACAGCCAGTCATATGTGTGACATTTTTTTCTTGTGATCTTGAGTATTATGAGAGTTCTGTTTCCTGATTTTTGTTGGCCAAGGAAAGCTGGGTGTTCAGCTGTCCACCTTTTTGGAAGACTTAAATGCCCCTGTCAGTGTTGTCTCTGAAAAGAGCTCTGTGTGGTAGCTGTGGAAAGCTCGTGCATGGCTCTGGTGTGCCAAGATCTCTGCAGGCAAAGCAGCGCCTGTGGGTGTTCTGCCGTGTTGTCAGCCCATCCATGGGGTGCCATCAGTTTGGTATCTGGGTGCTTGCAGGCAAAAAAGGAGAACAAGAGCTGTGGTAGAAGCAAACTCCTCTAAGTTGAATGTTCTCTCTAAAACCTAGCTGGTTTTCTGTGCAGAATTCCAGTTGTGAAAGTAGGTGCATCTCCTGGCAAGGTCCCTCTGAGGTATGAATTAACATGAGTGCTCAGCAGAGAACCTGAGAACAGAGCAGGATTTGCAGCAGCACTCAGCCCTTGCTGCAGGGTCCAGCACGCTCAGCTGTTGTCATTTCTACAGCAGCCTTAACACAGAGGCCAAGGCCATGCCCCTGAAGAAACTCTGCCACTCTAAAACAACTGCAGAGGCCATGCTGTGCTGTGGATTAATATTGTGGCATCATATTCAGACTGGGAGGGGGGGATCTGTTATGTCCGAGGAAGAACATGCTTTCACTTAGAGAAAACGTGCACAAGAACTATCATATTCCATGAGAATGCATTTTAGTTTTAGCATTAAGATTCCAGTAAAAGGCACACTTAGATGGCTTGTAAAACTACTGGTATGACTGCCTGATATAATTATTTCTCCTTGAGTCTCATTTGGATTTTCAAAGGTTTTAAGTGTAATAAAAGCATTAATATTAGACTTGAGGGAGGGGAAAATGTGCCTTTGTAGCAGCTTTCTATGAACTCCAGGGTGTAGGAATAGGCGTGGAGGAGAGAGGTCAGAGTTCTCTTTTTTTCTGTATTTTTTTATCACAGAAAAAGATTCCCAAACTTGTGAAGTGAGTAAAACAGCAATGAAGGTGACTTTTTTCCTTGTTTTGAAGCAAAACATGAGACAGGCTGTGCTACAACCTCTGCCTGTTGGTTTGGTTCTTTTTTTTAATCAGCAGATGTAAAGATCTGAGAGCAACATATGATATAAGGGTATCTGGTGATGTTCTTTCCTCCCTTATAGAAATGTCCCATAAGGTGAGCATATGATTTCCAAGCTGTTGCATGTACTTACTCCAAGTGATAATCATGTTGGAGAACAGCATTTTCAGCCTCTTGTGCCTTGCTGAATTACTGAGCCACAGCTTTGTACCTGAAGAGCCTTGCTTAGTTTTTGTTTAAGGTTCACTTAAAACTTCCAGTAGCTTTTGCTAGGATTGTATGAACCTGCTTCCTTTTTCCTACTGGCATAAGTACCCAAAAGAAAAGCTTATGCTCTGCTTCCAGGCTGTGCTGATGTGCTGCAATCGGTACTTTGCCGCCCCTGTGATGATTACCTGCCTTGGTGCTGGGTTGTCAGGTGTGTGTTGGAAGGAATAAAAATAAACACATTTGGGTTTTGTGCACCATCAGCTGAACTTGTAAGCAGATAATTTGAAAATTGGATTAGCAAGAGCAGTCTTTTGCCATCTAAAATTACTTACGCTGTTACATCAAGTGGTTATAAGCAAGTAAAATAAAGTATTTTATTAGCTCTTTTATGCTGTGGCTGCAGTAGGAAATTATAGGGTTTGCATTTCTGAGGTTGATAAAGTCTTTTAGGAGGTTATGCAGCTATAAATCAAAGGTTACCTTTCAGATTGCCTATGAAAGCTATATAATAATTAAGATGGGGAGCTTTGCTCCTCTAAGGTTAAGTTCTCTGGTCATCTTAACATAGTAACAAGTTAATTGCACCTTTCTGGCATCTCCTGTAAAGCAGAGCTGATAGAAAGTGACCATCCAGTCAGTCTTGGAGAAGTTGAGGTGGAGGGACAAATTGGACTGAAATAATAGGATTTTATGGATAAATTTTATTGATCATCTCTAATACTGAAGCTCCAAAGCACAGTTTTGCTATATTAAGCATAAAAAAAATACCCCCCAAACAAACTGCTTTTAGATTCTTCTCATATCATCAGGTTAAACTCCTCCCTCTGCTCCGTATCCTAGAAAAGCTATCGTGTTTCTACTGGTGAAGCTCCAGAAAGTGAACTTATGGACCTGAAACAAATTTGAATGAATCAGCCACGTATTCTTTAGGTAGTTTCAACTGTTGGATTATAGTCGTTTTTTGACTCAGAGGTGGGGCAACTGAGAGGCATTTTAAAAACTGTTGTTTTATTTTTAGTCTTATGTGAAGGATGAGACAATATAGATGTTAACAAAATTGGAATGGAACGCAAAATGGCTTAAAGTGAAGAAGACTTAAATTTGGCTTTTGAATTTTGAATTCTCAAAAGGATTCTCTACAAATCCATTTCCCACATTCAACATCTAAAATTACTTAGTAATAGTGAGCTCTGTGTTTTTAAACTGTATCCCTGCAGTTGCAGCTGTGTTGAATACAATCCTTCAGAATCTTTCCGGGCTGTCCCAGCACATTTGTGTTGCTGTAGGGACCAGCAGTGGTACCCAGTCCATGCCCCTGTGGCTGCATGTTTGAGTTCAGTCCCGGGGTGAAGCTGCCCGTGTGCATGCCAGAATAAACATACATACACAGAAAAGAGATTTGCAGATCCTGTCTATGGGAAATGCTGTTGTCCTGTGTCTGCCAGAAGGACTTGCTGAAGTTTGCTAGACTTAATGTAAACTTCCACTTCTGTTTTCAGCAACTCAGAACTAATTTCTTCTGCTTTACCTATCCTCAGCTGACATGGGCTGTAGTCACTCTGTGTTGTGTTACCCAGAGGGGTGTGATGAGGGACGTGCTGTGGGCTGTAGCTGCAGCCAGCCGTGTCAGCCTTGTCTGTGTTCCCCCCTTGTTCCTTTGGGACTCCTGTGAGCAATGCTGGATGGTTTCGGGAGAGCGATGTGTGTGTACAGCATCTCCTCCCCATGAGTGATCAGCATCATGTTAGTAGAATAAACTAAACTAATGAACACTGTGCATCTAAACTGTGCTAACCACTGTCTTTGCCATTAATTGTCAGTTGAAAACATCTCTTCTAGACCCTCCTTTTGGCTGGGGAATGAGACTTTGAAAGTGCCTGTAGCACTCTTTGCCTTAAACAGAAGACGACTGTGTGAGCGCCTGAGACAGAATAAGGATGTCCAGAAGAATTCAATTGTTCTGCTGCAGGGTGGAGAAGAAACCCAGAGATACTGTACTGATACTGGGATTGTGTTTCGCCAGGTAAGAGCTGAATCAAAACTTCAAATTAAGAAACTAACTTTGACTGCTTGAATTTTTAAATGATTTTAAATTATTTTCTCTTTATCTCTCAGATGTTTCACTTAAAGCATCATTTAAATGAACTGGCTCTTTCACTTGCTTCACTTAAATAAATTGGCTTCTTTATAACATTGCTTCTTCACTTTGAGCTGCTCTCACTTTCAGTGCTTTAGTGCAGGCTCATTATCTGCTTTAAAGGACTTAAACCTGTTCAAGGCCTTACTGCTCATCAGTGTTTGAATCTAATCTTGAAGACATCAGTGGAATATTTCTTCATTTTCTCGGTCTTGTCTGTGACCCAAAAAACAAGCTTCTTTGTGTAATAAAACATGTTACAGTGGACCTAAGCTGAATTAACTATTAGAAAAGTGTATTTCATGGTCTTATAAAACAGCGACCTATATCTTGGAATTGACAACATGTGTCTTCTTAAATTACACTCTTCTTTAAGTACCCATGTGTTCTGTCACAAATAGGACTTAACACATTGTGGGGACATTGGTGTAAAAGAACTCAAATTATCCACATCCCATACCCTGCATGGTTTCTGCAGCACTTTGTTTTGTGGATTTAATTGAGCTAGTGTATGCTATGAAGAAACAAACCCAGTAAATTCTAGTTTAGATAGCACATATCTTAATGAAGTTACTAGTCCGGTTTTAGAAGAGATGCACCTTTCAGGGTATTAGAGCATATGTCTGTTCTTACCAAAATTAAATCCTGTATTGTTGAGTGTTTTGTTCTTTGCTTGCTTGTTCTTAAAATAACTCTTGGCTAAGGGCTGCTCCTAGTGCAGCTTCCTCTTCTCTGGGGAAGGTTGGGGTTTCACTTCAGCACTCTGCCTTCACAACCCAGTGAAGCTGCACTCTGCTTTTGCCTTGTCTCTTGTGACATGATTGTTTCTCTCTGATAATGCATTCTCTAATTTAGATTGGAAGAATGTATTTTAATGTTTGGTGTATGTTTACTGTGCTGAGTTAACCTCTTAATGGTAGTTTATTAATCTATGATCCTTTCCACTTGTCAGCAAAGGGATTTGTATTATTCTAACCTAAAACTAACCAGTCTGAAAAGGTTTAGACCTAAACCACTTCTCCCCCTCCAAAAGCAAGAGGCCTCTTCCAGATATGTGGAAATAGGAATTAACATGTGCTATAGTATATTTTTAGAGCTGGTAGAAGCGAGGTCTAAGAATATATTTTGTTTTAACCTAGGAATCTTACTTTCACTGGACTTTTGGAGTAACTGAAGCAGGCTGCTTTGGAGCAGTAGATGTTGATACTGGAAGATCTATGCTTTTTGTTCCACAACTCCCTGAAAGCTATGCTGTTTGGATGGGAAAGTAAGATCTATCTTTTAACTGCATTCTGGTGTATCCAAGTACTTTATATAACATAACTACCTGTAGAGCTCCAGTGTTGTGTCATTTAATCAGATTCCACCAAATCCTGCCATGGGAATTATGTATACAGTGATATATACAAAGATACAAAACACAATCAGTTGGTATTGATCATGTGATATGAAATGATCCACCTCCATTTGGAACACAATACCTTTAGAAATGCAACCCACCAATCTCATGGTAGCTCTGAGAGGAAGGTGAACCGTAAAGAAAAGTCAGTATCTTGTGTTAAGCCCAAGCAAGGTAAATAATAAAGCAGGCTTTTTCAAGCTGCTTTGCCAGTTTGCAGCAGCCTGAGCTAATGAAGCTTTCTGAATGGCATAAGGTAGTTTAGCCTCTCACAGGCTTTTTTAACATGAGCTCATGGACAGGAAAATGTGATTTAAATGCTATTCTATGAGTATGCCATAAACATCTCTCCATCCACCTTTGTAGTAAATACTGCACAGTAGTGGAGGAATTGATTATTTATGTGTTCATTTATTTTCTCAGTCTTAATTGTATTTATACCCTCTGCCAAATTGTAAATTTTTGTGTCATCGACATTGTCTCAGAATATTGGATTGCTTCTAGTTTAATCTTTTGTCAAGCTGCTTCACTTGTAATTGAAGCTATCACTTTTAATGCTAATTTTGGGAAAAGGAAAACAGTTGTAACTGATCCCAGGTGCTGAACTGTGCCAGACCATATGGCAGGGCATGGCTGCTGTCTTCTCATAGAGTTTATATGAATTTCACTGTCTTAGACCTGTCTGGGGACTGAAATTGTGATGGCATAAAAATCTGCATACTGCTGTCTGAAATATTTTAGCTTCGAGCCACACCTGTCTGGCAGGGCAGGTTCTGTAAGCCCCCCATGTGTACTCTCTGAAATCTGTTCCCACTTGGTGCTTGTTCCCACTTATATACAAAGTTTTTTCCTATTAAGTTCTCCTCTATTAGTTCAAAACAGCTGTTTCATACCCACACTGATTGTGCCTAATCTAAAAAGGCGTAAAAATATTATTGAAATTCCAGCATCTCACTTTGCATTCTCAAACAAAATATTTTGGTGCTTATAACTAGTGACCTTTTTGATTTGTTTGTGCAGCACTTGTCTGTCTATTTACAGAATTAATTAAGTCTAGTTAAAAGTGTTTTTTTGTCATTGTGTCTTCTTGCATAGTATAACAAATGATCTTTGTTGTTCTCTAAATTTTTCTCCTTACCCTTCCTGAATCCTTCTGTTTGAATCTTGTTTTCTCTTCTGTCAGCTGTGGCCATGTACCTTTTCTGGTTGTCAGAAGGAGGATGGGTGAATAACTCATTTGTGAGTCAGTAGCAGTTCTGCTTCATAAGTTGGATGACAGTGGGTACTGCACGCAACTAGGGATTGTGTTCCTTCCCAGAAGGTTCGATTTTATCTCAAAATTAGCACAGAAAGAAAAACACAAGTACGGGAGCCTTCCATCCACTGCAGTTGATTACTGTAGTTTGCCTTGGAAGTGCTAATTCTGGGCCCATGGGAGGCACTGTCTACCCACTGGAGAAACAGTCATTTAACATCAGTGAGGCACAAATCAGTGCAATGCTCTGTGTGGGATTTGGGAGGTTGGTACCTTACAGAGGCCTGCAGCTGCTCTGCTAGTTCATAGCACACCATGCTTTGCCTGGTGTTTATTCTTTTTTCTATTTAAGACAGGTGTGGGAATCCGTGAATTTGGGCAGAAACACATAGCTTCTCTTAAAATTAATGCAAAAGGCTCTTTACTGCAGTTTTACCACTGCTGCATTACTAAATGTGTCATTTGATGTAGTGTTGTGCCTTCACTTCTGAAGAACACATATTTGAGTTGCTTTTGAAGCATAGAGTGGATAATGTGTCATTCAGAAGGGTTAATCTTTTTGCCTTGAATACGAAAATGGGGCTTCTTGAGTCCATTGAAATTGCAGTCTTAGTTTGGCCAAAGCCAGTGCAGTGTCTGAGGGTGTTTGCTTGGAGATCAGCAGACCGTGAGTCTACAAATGAGACCATGAGCACTGTCTCTTTTCCAGCCTCACCACTGCAGTTGTTTTTGTGAGTGGTGGTGCCTGGGGACTCTGCAGAGCAGGTGCCCATGGAGGTGGGCAGTGCACCACTCTGGGCTGGGGTCAGCCCACACCCAGCACTCAGCAGTGCTGCTTCTGAGGGTGACTGCCACTTTGGAAGTGTTACAGGTCGGGTAGGACTTCATGCTGAGTGTGTGTGCTCCGAGGATTTGTAAAAATAGTTGTAAGGTTACCTTTCAGAAGTCCTTCAAGCCAAAATAATCTCTGAAGTTTTAAAAGCAAGGAGAGATTTAGTTTAACTGGCAGACTGTGGACCTTCTCCAAAACAGCCCGAAGCCTCTTAAGGTGGCAGTTGCAGAATTGTTATGAGGGGAATTGCAGGACTGGTGGTCCTACGTTCATGGGAGGGATTGCAACAACATTGCTCTGTTTGTAAATTATGGCTGTGGGCATTTCTCCAGGTGTTGGGCCAGCCAGTTTCTTAGTTGTTAGCTGGAAAAACTTTTTCAAGTAAGAGAACCACTTTGCCTGTCTCTTGTCTTGTACCTCTGCCCCTGCCCTCCGTCATTTGTAAGGCAGAAACACAGACTTGGAGAATGACTCCAAGCTTAGTGGGTGGCTTTTCTGCTCCTGAATGTTTTTCTGTTTTTAACTTTAGAAGGAAGAGTTTAAGAAATGAATCTGGTAATATAGGATGGTAAAGGCTTCGGAAGTGTAAATGTTTTGTAAATGTCCCTCTTTCTTGGCACAGTCTTGCCTAGTCAAACTTTTGGTGCAGCAAAGCTGTTGGCCATCGTTTCTGCTCCTAGAAAGCATTGAGTTGGTATGACTGCATGTCTTCACAAAGACTTCAGTTTTGCTAATTAATGCTGCACCTGCCATTTACCTCCTTAATTATAAATGACAGAACTAGTCAGTGTGCTGATTAAAGATATTTTATAGAGTAAAACATACTGTTCAGCAGCTGCTTTATGTGGAGAGAATGCCAGAATAACTTAATAGCCTTGCCACACAGAGTATTTTTAATGAAAGACAAAAAGTATTTAACCCTTTAATGCTCTAACTTTGGAAACATATTAAATATATTCATGAAATTCAGAAAAAAACCAAATGGTGCTGTGGTGCCCAGTTAATGGTGCAATTTCCTGTGTTTTCCCTGAAGCTCTGCTGGATGAGTGGTAAGTATTGCAGCTTTAATCTGACATTACACCCACTATAAGTAATTTTTTTCCATGAATTTGATTGAAAACTACCTGTGTGTTCAAAGTTGAACCTTGGATTAGCACTTGGAGCTGTAATAAAGCACAGTGAAATGCTTTGCAAATGTTAGCTATTTCTCAGTGACCTAATGAGGAAGCTCTTTAAAACCTTGTCATAAATTTCAAGTAGGTTGCAACCAAAATCAACCTTTGGTTTTGGTGATTACACTTGACTGACATCAGCAAAACTGAGTCGTTTTACTGCCTTTTGAAAAAACTGCAGAAGTATATGGTTGGGAGTTTTTTGCTTGTTTGCTTTTTTCCCCTTAACACTTTTGTAAAAGAAGGTAGCCTCACAGTCTGTGTGGGCTTTTACCTTTTTTTTCCTTATAGACTTTTTGTGACCGTGAAAATTAGAAACTAAGAAATTGATTTCTTGATCTCTTCTTCTTAATGGAGATCGGTGAGATTTTGTGGCATTTGTATTTTGAATAATTGTGAGTATTAAATCGTGCACAGTGTGGTATATTTATCTGCCTGTATCATGGTGATGGAGACTGGTGCATTAATTACTCTTGTTCTGGCAACAAGAGGACAAGGCCTGTAGAAGGGAAGATGACAGTGGGGACAGCTCTTTGGAAAGGGAGTGGAGTGTATGGGGGAGGTTATAGGGAACAAACTCCAGATTACCTTAATTGCTCTTCTTAATGTACATTTTGTAGGAATGAAGGATATCTTCTACAGGAGTTTTATTAATATGGAGCATACAGGTCCTCTTCTCTATGGCCTGCTCCAGAGCTGTGTGTTTTTTGGTTTTACCTTCAGAACTGATCTGCTATCTCCTGATGCTTTTTATTGTAATTTTTTCTCTAAAATGAAATATGCTTTTCTTTTTCCATGTCTCTCAGTTTGTCACTTCGCAGTACCCACTGAATCTTTATTTTGCTGTTTAACAAAACCCCAGGTTTTAATCACTTTAGGTCATCTTATTACTGTTTTGTACCAATTGGCATTGCAATTTATCTGCAGAGTTTGTTACCACCTGGAAATGTTCTCTGTGGATCTCATACTCAGTTATGCTTCTGTTTCTGAATAGTGTCAGAACTAATTCCAATCTTTGCAGTATCCCACCAATCAAGACTTGCAGTCCATTTCTGTTTATTGCTTTAGCTTCTGGGAACATCAGTCTAAATTGACACAGCACTTTTCAGGTTGGCAGTTGGAGGGTTTCCCAGCCCAGGGAATGCTCATCTTTTTATCTATTTATTCATTTTATTTTCTGCTTTAGTCTTTTCTGTTTTCGTGTTATGACTAGTCACTGGGTTTCAGGTTACATTGTAGTGTTTCTGTCTAAGCCAATTTGGGTCGATTTTGGAGAGTAGCAGTCTTGAGAAAGTTTTTTGTCACATATTTTACTATTATTCAGGTAGTACATCTGTTGCTTTACCCTTCATTTGATCCTTTCAAAACTGCACAATAAAGCTGGTTGCTTTTGACAAGACTTACTTGTGCAGGGGTGTTTATTTTCCAGGATTCCAGTTCTCTCCCTGGTACAGTGATTTCCATTTCTTGTCCCCCATTCATTTATTATTGTATTTCATAGAATCATAGAATGGCCTGGGTTGGAGGGGACTTTAAAAATCATCGTCCTGATTGATGGGATGGGACACCTTCCCACCGTGGGCTGGGACACCTTCCACTATCCCAGGCTGCTCCAAGCCCTGTCCAGCCTGGCCTTGAGCACAGCCACAGCTTTCCTGGGCAAGCTGTGCCAGGAACTCAGCACCCTCACAGGGAAAAATTTCTTTCTAATATATAATCTAAACCTACTGTATTTTAGTTTGAAGGTATTCCCTCTTGTCTTGTCTTTCCAGGCTCATGAAAATTGACTTTCTCCATCTTTCTTTTTGGCTCCTTCAGGCACTGGAAGGTTGCAGTTAAGTCACCCTGAAACTTCTCTTTTCCAGCCTGAACAATCCCAGTTCTCCCAGTCTTCTGCTCATGCTGGAGCCTCCTCTGGGCTCTCTGCAGCAGCTCCAGGTCCTTGCTGTGCTGGCCCAAGGCTTGGGCAGCCCTGCAGGTGGGGTCTCACCTGAGGGCCGAGGGGCAGAATCCCCCTCCCCTGCTGCCCACGCTGGGCTCAGCCCAGGGCAGGGTTTGGGGTCCCAGCACACATGGCCAGGGCAGGGCCAGCCCTCACCCACCAGCGCCCCCAATTCCTTCTCCCAGGGCTGCTCTTGACCTGTTCATTCCCAGCCTGGATTGATCCTGAGGGTTGCCCCAACACAGATGCAGCTCTAGCACTTGGTCCTGTTAAGCCTCATGAGATTCCCATGGGCTGGCTGCCTGATTTCTCTGTGGATAAAAATTAATTTTTCAGAATAATAAATATCTGGATTTGTCTTGCCACTTTACTGACAATTGTTTTCTCTAAAAGCACTGCTCAAATGCTCAGATTTCTCAAATGTTCATTTTAGTCGTTGTCCCAGTATTCTCATTGTCCACAAGACTTCCTTGGTCTGGGATGAATGTTGTTTTCATGACTTTTACTTCTGTAGTTATTTGTATAAATCTTTGCTTTCTTATGGCTGTCTTAAACAGCTGAAATTTCTTGTTGAGAAGGCTTGAAACCATAATAGCAATTTGTCTTGGTCAATTGATTGACCATCTCTACCACCATACACCTTTAAGTGAATGCTCCAGTTGATGGTTTTGTAAGTGTTAAAGTGCTTCTTTTTCCTCTACCCTTTTTGATTTAGGCATATTGAGAAAAGAACCAGCACTAAGGAAATCTTTGATGATGCTGCATCAGAGTTTTTTAATATCCGGATGTGGCTTCAAACCACAGATTGAGATAGCACTTCTCATTTTGGTGCTGTGGCAGGGAATGTTGATAACTCCCACCATGGATTTCTTATTTCATACTTTATGTAATGTGCTACCAGGAGTGCTGAGTTCAGTGATGTAAACTCCCGATAACATTTTGAAATATCAGAGAATCCAAGTTGTTTTTTTTTTAATCAGGCGTGCCATGTGTTTTTTCTACAAGGACTTGGCTGCTGCTGGTAGGAAGGTGAGCTGCAGCAAAAGAAATGTCTGTGGGGGTTTGCCAGCAGTGCTCCAGCAAGGCTCTGCACCTCTGCACCTCCACACTGCCTTCTGCTGTGCCACTGCCTGACCTGAGGGCAGAGCTTTGCTTCTTGTTGCTAAGGTGCTTCCAGTGGAAAAAACCTCAAGTGAAATACCTACAGTGGTTCCTCTATTCTTGCACTTCTGAAATGCAACATTCTTAGCTCTTGATGTTAACTGTTTCCCTTAGATTTTTTTATTTCTTGTGACCTGTCTGTATGCTCAGGAAGGATTCTCTGAAAGAGTGTGGTCTCTGCTGAGAAACAAAAAA
>VZDJ01000868.1:440170-487656 GCA_008694505.1 Cyanoderma ruficeps | reverse complement strand
AGAAAAAAGAAAAAGAAAAAAGAAAAAACAACCCCAACTGGTCTGTTAAAATATATTAGGGAAATGTATCAATAATATTAATGCTTCTTAAAAGTTAAATGTGACTGTAAAGCAGGCAGATTGTGTTTTACTGCTGTGTGCCCCTTGCTGGAGCCCTGGCAGTCAGAGCAGGTGGCCTCACCCTAACCTCCCCCAATAGTGGTGTTTTTCCAGAAAGCAGAACATGCTATTGGCAGATTTGGTGTGTAACTTCCTTTGTTAAGAAGCATGAATTGAGACCAGTGTTTGAGTGAAACACTTACTGTATATACTGACCTAGAAATTACACTTCATACCTTAACCACTATAATGCTTACGTTCTTTTTTTTTTTAAAGAAGAAAGCTTTCTAATGAGTACATGTCATCAGTTTAATGCTACAAGAAATCTTTAGGGGATTTCAGTGTGTAAACATTTCTTTAGTCACAGTTCTTTCTGTATAGAGCCCTTGACTCCAAGGAAGAATTTTATTTGCAGAGAGGAATAAAGCAAAGGTTACCAATTGCAAATTTTCTGTGTTTTTGTTGGGTATCTCTTGATAGTATCTTTTACATGTCTAATTGAGACACTGCTGCTTGAGGTAGAATTTATAGAAAGTCCAGAGTACTGTTCATCTTTTGGAAATGTCTGTGGAGGGAATAGCTAAGCAGGAGCAGTGAGACTGTATACTTGAAGTAGATGAAATAGGGAGGTCAGTGTTTGACTTTTACTGTGAGATTCTCCTCAGTACTTTATTTCTGATTTCCTAAGTCCAGTGGCCTATATTGCTGCTCCTGGTTATTCTGATTCTGCATGATCTGTGTAGCTGTGGGAAGTGCAGTATCACATACCCAGCACCTTGTGTGCAGCTTCATGCTTGTGGACTCTGCTCTTCTGCCCCTCACACTCATGGGGCTTCACTTACAGTCCTGCTTGTTTTCCACTCAGATCAGCATGGGTTGTTATCTTCATCCTGATTCTTTTTAAAGTCCATTCTTTTCCCAGAAGCCATCTTGGAAATCCATATTTTCTTGGAATCCATCTTCCTGGAGATTGTATCAGAAGGAGCAGGGAGTCTGAGTTTACCCGTGCACAGGTAGTTTTGTCTTTCAAAGAGTGTAGCAGTAATCTAGAAATATGTGGAAAGGGAGTACCATTAAGGTAGTCAAAACATTTCTGGAGGCCGTCTGTGATGCCAGCAAGCCCATTAGTGCTGTTTTGTTTTAAATCTAGCTCGATGCCTTTTAATCTTTTTGTTTGAGATAGTGAAATTCCTTTTGGAATATAAAGGTGATGGCACTTTTTTGGACAAACTCAGGAGCATCTGCTGATGTCTTTTAAAGTGTGCTGTGTGGTTCTTCCTAGCAGTTCTTGACACCCTCTTGTTTGGTTAATGCTTTACCATCTGTTGACTTGATGATATTGTAATGAGAAGGGAGTTTATTGGTGAATCCCTGACAACATTAAAACATTGCTTTTGCATCCATTTTCCTCTTTCAGCTCTACATATGCTAATGTATTTCCATTCTTCTGCATTAACTTTTGCCAAGGTTGTTACTCTGTGTTTGCAGTCTCTCTGAAATTTATACTCTGCTTTAAGCTCATTCTAGCAAGGACTGAGAAATGAGTTGTTGGCTGTGCAGAACTTAAGTGCTGAAGATTGTGCTTGTCCAGTTTTTTCCTTGTGCATGTGCTTTCCTTCATTTATGTGAGAAAAAATGTAATTTAATTCATACTGTGTGTGTGCTGCAGTGCCAGGTACAGGTGCTACCTGCAAGATAATGTAGGCATTTAATTTACTCAAGACAAAGTGATTTTGTATCTGTTACTTTGAATATGAAAGTCCGGGTTGAATGGAAGAAGCAGAAAGCTTTAGTGTGAAGTGCACCAGTTTTAGCCTTTCTGTCTCACTACATCAACAATCATCCTCTCCTGGTTTTGTGATACAAGCTTGGGCAATTTTTTGTGTATTTTAGGCAATAAAACTTGTAGAACCTATTAGGAGAGTACTGTACCCTGAACATTATTGTATAGAAGTCTTTGTTATTGCTCTATTCTGTCATTGTTCCAACGATGGTAATCCTTACTTTTAATTGCTGCTTATGAAAACATCACTTTATGGGATCTACCAGGAGCTGTGGATCCTAAAGACAATAAGTCTTGTGGATCTTTATTTTAATTGTAGGAGAGTCTTTAGCATGGCGTGTTGCTTTCTGTCAGTACTTGCTGTTTTCTTCCCTGACATAGTAGGAGTTCCTCAAAATGGTTGCGACTGGTTATTTTGAGATTCCTACAGCTCCTTTTTAAAAGACACAGTAAATCAATGCTTTTGGGTTTTGCTGGTTGGTTGGTTTTGGGTTTTGTTTGTTTGTTTTTGGTTTTTGTTTAGTTTTTTCTTGCTAAAGCCAGATACAGTGATTAGAAATTGTAGGTAATTCCCATTATTTGCCGTAATATACATTCAGCGATAGCATGTGTGGTCAGCCACCCAGAATGATGCTTTGTTGTCTGTGCCATTTGATATTGCATTAATATTTCGTTTTGCACAAGAGCAGTTACATCACATTGGTGCTTATGGCAGGCTACACCTATTGCTTTCTTCTCTATGTGACAGTGGAGTGGGGCACCCTTCTTGCAGAATAGCTGCAAAACACAAGCAGGGCCATATGTGAGGGCTTAGAGAATTGTCTGAAATCATTCAAATCTTAACAGTAAAGGTGTATAATTTGTTTAATATTCATAGTGAACCTACCATTTGGAATATTTTTTTTCCTACATGAATATTCTACATTCTAGGCTATGCAGGATAACTAATCTTGAGCTAGGAACTCCAACTGAAATGCCAAATGCTAAATCAGGCTGCTTCAGGAAAAGCTGAATTTCATTTTAGAGCTGATCCCCTGTAAAAGCTAAAAACTGAAAATCTGTCCTAGAAGCACTGAAACATGAAAATACAAAGAGAATAAGTGTTAAATATATTGAAGTTTGGACAAATGTTTTGATGCAAATGAAAGCATATACATAAAAATGTATATCAGCAATTAGGCTGCAAATATATTAGCAGGTGGCTTAGATGTGTTTCTTTCAGGAATAGCTATCAGCTATTATAAATTCTGTTCACAGTTTTTCTTTGGCATTTGTGATTTAGATCCATCTCGTTTTACCTCTCTTCTGAATACTGTTATGAAAACTAGAACACTTTTTATCATGTTGGTATTACAAGGCTATTGCTCCAGAGTCCTTTAGCATACAAAGAAATGTTGCTTAATGGAATTCTTACAGTGATGTCAAATTTGTACAGATCTCTTAAGATTTGTGTTATGAATTTTTGTGCAATGTAATGAACAACAGATTTAAAATGTTTTTAGACAATGAGACCAAGTTTTATTTGGTTTAAAGTGGAAACACAGCATGGTTAATAAACTGCTGCAAAGAAATTGTGGCTTGAATTTTGTCCATATATGTAAAAGCTTTAAAATAATAGCTTTAAAATAATTTCTTGTGTATTTATAGACATACAGAACTGTCATAGCTGTTCATCTTACTTATGGATAAACAGAGGAGTCAGTGTTATATTCCAATTTGAGGATCACATCCAAGTGGAGCCAGTCCTAATAATGTGGTCTGGTAAAATCTGAACTGGTGTGATTTGGTTGTGATTTGATGAAGCATCTTGGTTTTTGAACATGCCATCATGTACCATGTGAATTTAGTTAAACCAAATGGAAAAGTTTAGAATAAACTTGGATTTTTTCACTAAGACAAATAACTGAGTGGGATCTGTCATTACTAGTTTTTAATACTATGCTCCCTTACACTTTTGCTGGGGGGGTTTGTGTTTGATAAATGTGTGTATAAGAAATGAAGTACAGTTATTGTAAGGTATTAATTTACTCTCTGACTTAATGTTTCACACTATATTTTTACAGTGAAAGTTTTGTTGCTGCTCTCCCACCTCTTTTTTCCCATTGCCACCTGAGGAGAATTTTGTTTAAAATAAAGTTGTCACTTGTTGTCATTGGAGGATGAATCTTCAATATTTGGTGCTTAAATAAAACCATAGCTGTTAAAATAAGGCAGTGTATAAGCAAATCTTCTTAAAGTATAGCTTCACATCTTTAGGCCATCTTCAGCATTTCCCAATCACTGTGAAAATCTTGAGAGTAAGAAACCAAGTAGGTGGTCTAGATGGGGCAGAAAAACATGGAAGAGAGAGGAGTTTCATGAGAAGCATCAGCAGAAAGTAGACAGCTTAATGTTTAATTCAAAATAACTTAAGCTTTTCCCCCAGAAATTGAGATGAATTGTAAGTGATGAACTAGACAGTCTCTTCTTTAAGGGTTCTTGTGGCTGAAAATGAGAAAAATGAGATCTGTATTCATGTAAATTAATATCAGTGCAGGACTCTTATGTTTTCTTTCTAATGGCCGTGAACTCTGAGATGCCAGATTTTTGCCTGGATGCTTGGCCATGCATATGTGGGCGTGTTCCAGGAGTTTGGAGTTGCTTCTTTCCACTATAAGAGAAAATTATGATTCCTGTTATTCTGGAAGTTAACTACAATTCTAATTAACACTGGTATTTGCTTGGCCGGAGTTATAAAACTATAGGGAAAGGATATTGAGCCTTTTTAGGGCTGATATGCATTATTCTCTGTGGGTTTTTGCCAAGTTGTGTTGTCAGGGAATCTAAACAATTTTGCACACCCTGTAAAAATTAGGTCATTGCTTCTGTTCACAGCTGTTTACAAAAGGGTTGGGGTTTATATTTTTATAGGTAAATAGGCATGATTCAATAATATCTGGGATCATATCTTCCACTTGGGTAATCCTTCTAATTAATTTATGGCTTGCTGTAGGGTTTTTTGCACATAGTCTCTGCAGTGATTAATCAGAATGCTAAAACTGGCAGCCCATAGCAGCGTTACAAATGACAAAGCCAAACCTTAAAGTTGTAACCACTTAACTTACTCTAGCTTCTTTAGAGTCATTCGTAAAGAAAAGTACTCCTCATCCCTGGGAAGTATCAGATGTGCTTGAAATTATGATAACTGAATGTAACTTCTGATTTTCATTATGCCAGTGAGCATTTCATGGAAGATCCCCTGTGACAATGGTGGTCAGTGTTAACTTTAGCCTGTTTTACATTCAAATTGGATAAAAATGGGTCTTGAGCCCTGTATGTGCTCAGAACTCTGCACTGGTACTTTTTACAGTAACTACAATGTGGTGCGTAATTATCTTTCATTGAGCACCACTAAACTGGGGAAAAAATGGGAAAGTAGAGAGAATATGGAAAGGTACCACTGAGGATCAAAGAATCACAGAATGGTCTGGGTTGGAAAGGACCTTAAAGATCATTGAGTTCCAACCTCCCACCATGGGCAAGGACACCTTCCGCTGCCCCAGGTTGTTCAGAGCCCCATCCAGCCTGGCCTTGGGCACTGCCAGGGGAGGGGCAGCCACAGCTCCTCTGGGCACCCTGTGCCAGGGCCTCACCGCCCTCACAGGGAGGAATTTCTTCCTAGTATCCCATTTCACCTTGCCCTCTGTCAGTGTGAAGCCATTCCCCCTTGTCCTGTCAATCCAGGCCCTTGTAAATAGTGTCTTTCCACCTTTTCTGTCAGCCCCCTCAGGTACTGGAAGATCACAATTAGGTCGCCCTGAAGCTTCTTCTCTCCCGGTGAACAATCCCAGCTGTGCCAGCCTTTCCTCCCAGCAGAGCTGCTCCATCCCTCTGCTCATGCTGGAGCCTCCTCTGGGCTCTCTGCAGCAGCTCCAGATCTCTCTCCTGGGGCTGTGCTGGCCCAGGGCTGGGGCAGCTCTGTGGGTGGGGTCTCACCTGAGGGTAGAGGGGCAGAATTGGCTCCCTTGCCCTGCTTTTCTTCTTCTCCTTCTCCCTTACCTTTGGTTGCTTTCTATGCCACTTTTCTATGTGACAGCATAGGATTTTTTGGCTCTAATACAGACTTCATGTACACTTTTTCCTTGCACCTCTACAGTTTTGCAATGGAGTTGGACTTAGAAATCTTCCCAGTGGGAGAGGCAGCTTCATCACTGGAGCATCATGGATCCCATGGCATGGTAGTTTGTGGGAAGTGTATATGAATTTATTTTTCCATCTCATTAGAGGTGCCAAATGACTGAAAAAAGTGAGGCAGAGCTGTGAGTACTTCAGAGAGGAGCTGAGAAGTCTGGCTCTCAACTTTGTGCTGGAAGTCTTGCTGAATTTTGAGTGAGATAGAAGGAGATGAGCAGGGAGGTACACATCTGGGAATCGTGGCAGCTTGTCATTAGGTGTGATGAAGTCAAAAGGATCTCAAAGATGACCTCGTTTAACAACTGAGGGAGAGGATGGAGGATTGTGGGAAGCTGCTGTTCTCTTTCTCTTAGAGAAAAATTCCTCAGCTTTGAAAGAATGATGAGCCACTTTTGTTCCTCAAAAGAGTCATAGTGTACATAAAAAGAATGTTGGAGGGATTAAAGCTGGAAAGGATTAATATTAACCATAACCAAAGAATGAAGTTAGTACCTGTGTGCTGTAGGCTACACAATTATAGGAGGCAACTAGCAACAAAAAGAATGAAAGAGAAGTTGAGAAAGAGCTTGTGAAAAGAAATTTTCTTATTGGAGTGATGGAAAATGAGACCTATTCTTGCTTTAACTGCATTAAATGAAGTCAATAAAATCCAGCACACTTGTGGGTATACTTTTATGAAGTATTTATTTTCCATTAAACAGTTCTTTGATTTAAACAATGCAGCTGATTATAAAAAGGTGCTTTGGATGTATTGCTCTAAAGAGCATACGTTACCATAAATTACCATTGGCCATGCATTAGCTGCTTTTACAGTTGGGATTCTTCTGATACCAGATGAATTGGTTAAAACTGTAAAAGAGAACAAAACCAGAAGGTGCTAAATTTGTTCATCGTGTTTCTGGATTATTAAAATGCTTCGGTGTGTGAGGAATGAAGGAAGAATAAGGACATGCCTGTAGGAGAAATAGAGTATGCAAAAGTTGGAGGTAAGGGAACTATAATATGGAGGGTATATAAAGATAAGAGGATACAGTGGGAGGTTTTCTTATTATATGTGAAATAAACCAGGGAGAAAACATAAATGATAATTGCTTTGAAATCTCTGTCACTGATAGCAAGAGTCTACACAAGGAGTATCACAAAAGGGAACATATGAGATAGTTTTGTGTTACTTTTGAGTAGTACTTTCCCAGATAATAATTTTTTTTAAATCTGTGATTTTTTGCTTGAGAACACCGTAAAGGGTTTCATGTTGTTCATATCACAGCCCAGTACTGTTTGGAGCATGAAGAAATGTAAATGATAAAGGAGCACACAAGATTTAAGAAATGCACATAAGGCAGTGCTCCAGCCTCCTGGCTGCAGCAGCTCTGGCACGTCCCTGTGGTGTGGAGCAGCTCCTCGAGGTGCTGAGCTGCCCCACCACTTCGGATGGTCCTCACTGCACGGGTTAGAAATGCTCTTTGCCCTCCAGCCTCCTTCATTCTTTCTCAGATGGGCTTTTGTGCTCTTGTGTAATGTTTACATGGCTGAGGCTTTGGTCCTGCACCTCTTGCTCTCCCACTGTCACTCAGGAAGCAAAATGCACGGGATCATCCAAGCTCCAGCACTTCCAGTCATGGGTTTTTCCTCCTGTTTTCTTTACTCTGGAAGTAAAGAAATGTTTTTTTCATGGAAGGATAAAAACTGGGTGATTTCATTATTTTGAGATGACATTTTCAGGATTACAGGGGTTGTATTTATTTCAGTGTTGGGGACATGCAGGTTGTAATCAGAGACTGAAGTCTCCTGAATGGCTGCTGCCATGCAGTGAAGGGATGAGCAACAGTGCAGCCACTGGTACAGAAAACAGCCGGAGAGCCCTGGGGGGACTGACTGCAAGCACATCCTTCACTTTCTTCTTGCCTTTAGAAAAATGTCTCTGGCTAGATATCAGGACAAAAGAGTGGGAGAGATTTGGTTTTGGACCCAGACCTGTAAAGTTGCCCACTCTGTTGGGTTAGAGGAGTGGATCTCTGGTGTCCTGAGGAATAGAGGCAGCAGAGCCCACATCTTAATAGCCCTCAGTCTA
Source organism: Cyanoderma ruficeps (assembly GCA_008694505.1). Lineage (NCBI taxonomy): Eukaryota > Metazoa > Chordata > Aves > Passeriformes > Timaliidae > Cyanoderma > Cyanoderma ruficeps. Next base: position 479,530 of record VZDJ01000868.1, on the reverse strand, counting down.
CTAGGGTGGTTACCAGGGTAAAAAATGAATGTTTTATTCACTCTTTGAATGTAACACAGGCCAGGCTGCTCTTTTGTTATTTCCACATCCTTCCAAAGTTTGGTGAGTTGGAAAGTTGTGTATAAATGGCATGGCAAAAGTCCCTAACAAAACTGTCTGGCACAGGATGGGAAAAAAACCACATTTGTTCTGAGGAGACTGTGCTATCTAAACGTGGACTGGATTAAAGCACACTGATTTTTGCAGCTGTGGCAATTTTCTGTGTAATCTCCTATTTTGAGTAATAGAGTTAAAGATAAGATTACTAAAACATTCCTCATATCTGATTCTTTTGTTGTGATAATAGAGAATATTATTTCTTTGTCTGTGGCCTTATTAAATACAAGAGCAAAGCTAAACCCAAATATTTCTTTTTGTTGTTTTCCAAAGGATTCATCCCCCTGAATTCTTCAAGAACAAATATGCTGTGGATGAAGCCCACTATGTGACTGAGGTGAGTGGTCTGTGTCTCTGAATATTTTTTCCTATGAATACAAAATCAAAGAGTGGCATTGATTTTGCTTAATTTTAGTCCCCTTCTTACTGGATGTTACCTGACATGGTGGGGTCTTTTGTCCCTTCCCTCTTACTGAAAAATATCCTTTTATCTTACAAAGCACATGTAAATTTTTTAAAGGCTGCTCTTTGATCTGAACACAGTTCGTAATCCAAAGGCAGTCTCATAAACATGTTCTGTGCATGATGAGACCTGTCAGTGTGTAGCTTTATCCAACTGATAAATATATCACTAAATAAATTTTTTGGGATGCTTTGGAGATTTGAGGAGATTGCTGTCAAGGAGGTTGCATGTCCTAGCTTGGACTTGATAGCCTACATTTATTTTATGCCTCCAAAAAGCTTTTGGGAAAGGCTGCCTGCCCCACTCTTATTTTCTATAGAATCATCCTATTATTTGAATAAGCAAATATATTCACATTTCTCAGTGTAAGTGTACCTTGCTTAGTTAGGTTTCTGAGTTAATTTCTGAGCAGATGTTTGTACACTTCTGCACCTGGCCAGAGATTGTTTTGGTAGGAAGGCTCAGCAGGTGAGGACGGTATTCCTGCCAAGTTCAGTGTGTGACTTTCATGGAGAGCAGCTTGAAGAAGACTTCTCTGATTCTTCTCTTCCCATAGAACACTAACTCTGGCTCTCTAGACCAAAAGTTTTGCTCTCATCAGCTGTGAGGAGGTTTCATTTAATTTTCATGATGAGTCCAGCAACAAAGGAAAGTTTGTTCTGTATGTCAGAAGCTGGGAGTGGAGGGAGCTATGGAGAGGCTGATTTTTGCCATGTGTGAGTTGGAGTCCTGTAGTGTTCAGGTGCTCCAGTGCTCATCTGTCAGATGGTGAAAATTGCAAGTGGAAAATACATGTTTTATTTTTAAAAATCACATTCACCTTAGTCATTTTGGGTCACTTTCTGTCAACAAATGTCCTTATTGCAGTTCTATTCTCTGCTTTTTTACTGCTTAAAAACTTCATTGATGGGAAAAAGAGCTCTTTATGTGGGCCAGTAAATAAATTAAAAATGACTGCATGTATTGAAATGGGAAGCTTACAACATAACTGTTCAGCTCTCAACAGTTCCTTCTATAACTTTTGCCTTGTTTGCCAAGGAATTGGTTTTCCACCATCGGGATGCCAGGGGCTTTTTTTATAGAGTAGCTTTATGTCAATGAATAGCCAAAGTGTGTAAGTGTGTTATCCTGATATTTCATGAGATAAGGAAACCAAAAAAAATAAAGGGTGGAGTTGATATTTTTGAGCTTCACTGCCATATACTTTCTTTTGTTAATATCAGTAGTGTGCTATTAAGGTGGTTTAAAGGGGATAGAATATTGGTCCATGAAGTTGTGTCATGTGTTTATTGCCTCAGGATATGTGTAATTCAGCACCCACCCTTCTGCAGCTGCTCTGACAGCCCAGCACTCTACAAGCCCAGTGTAGGCAAAAGCTGTGGGATTTTGTTCTCAGTTTGTGAATGTTTGAAGGAGGCTGAAAGAGCCTATAAAAGGATCAGTCAGTAGAAGTGACCCAGTGAGAATAACAGTAAATATTCTTTGCTAAGCATTTAGCACAATGTAATGTAATAATATTAATGCAAATGTTATATGTGCAGGATAGAACACCTTGGTGTTCTTTATTTCTGTGTGACATTACCACTTTTTGGTTCCTATGTTGTATCTTCCTAATGATGACAGTGGACATGAGTTATAATTGGTATTTATGTCTTTAAAGGACACAATGAACTTGATCACTGCTTTTTTGTCAGTATTTTGTATTCTGCTGTCTCTTGTTGCATGTCTCAGGTGATACTACAATGTCTGAAAGGTATCAAAGGAACATTTTTGACTTTACAGCTCATTTACTTTATATACAGTGAATATTGATGAAATTGGTATCAATGTGGTTATGTGGAAGAAAAAAGACAAATAACAGTGATTTAAAACCTCTTTCTAGATATCCAATGTATTGGCTTTGAAGAAACCTGCTGTACTCCTCACTTTGGTAAGTCATATTCTGAAAGTACTAATTTTCTTCAGTAAGGATACCCGTTCATGCAGCATTTCTTTGCACTGTCATTCCCTGTTTTTTCCTCCCCATCTTACACTAAACTTAAGGTCACCTGTGTATAACAATCTAGTCTCCTGGCCCCTCCATGATTTCAAGATTTGTAGCCTCTGGCCACATCTGGTCTGCATTCTGTCTGCCAAAAGCTGTATTGGTTTTTTGGTGAAACATGAAAAGCCTGTCAACCATGATGGCCTCCATCCTATCTACACTGGCTCCAAACTCCTTCTTCCTTTTCTGCTGTTTTGGTCATGCCATGAGCATGTTTGGGCCTTTCTGTGGGAATCCCACAAGGATTCAGGGAATACTTCACCTGCATAGAGTGGGTTAGTAAGAACAGCTTCTGGGAGGAGTGAGACAATATCAAATGTTTGCTAAGTATTTTGAATGGTGCTTGCATATTTCTTGGGAAAAAGCATGGATGACTGGAGGTGAAGACTGCAAGTTTGTCCTTCCCCATCACCTCTCTCCCAGCTGCTCCCTGCTTTACAGGTGTTTTGTAAACTCTTACTATCTGTTTTACTGTCACCAATCTTTATAAAAATTGTTTGCTGACTCTGTGCTTTCCCTTACAGCAAATGCAGTGGCAGCTCCTGGATTTCTTGTTTTCCCATGATAGAGACCAGACAGAAATCTTAACAAAAAAAATCCCTCCTTAGGAAGTTATGTGACCTCAGATCTGCATCCTTTATCCATTAAGAATGGAGGCCCTAGTTTTCAGTCTTTCTTTCATTTATATTTGCATACACACATCAGTGCATACACACTTGAAAGATGCCCCTGTGCCTTAATTTCATATTATTTAAGAGAAATGAAAGAAGTTGAATGTTTGACTATCTTGTGCTTCTTACTGTGCATTTTTTGCATGGAGTTGTTGAGTAGTTATCACTCTGGGAGCATCCTGTTGTAATCAGGAGTTTTCACATCATTTTTGGCTGAGAAGAGGGTGCTGTGGTGCCTTCACATTCCTCCCACTGCTGTGAAGAAGTGTTCAGAGAAGGGAAGAGCACTTCTCTGTCTGCTGCTGAATTGAAACCTGGTCCTCTCCTCCTGTGGTCTCGTTCCAGAGCTGCTGCTCTGCAGGGTTCCCTGGGCACATGTCAGAAGTGTTCATCTGCTGTGTGGCAGCCAAAATCCTCCTGCTTATCCTGCTTGCTTCAGTGGAAAGCTGTAGGGGAGCAGCAAGCAAATTTAAATAGTAACATTGCCAAGGCAGGGCATAAGAATTTATTTTAATACTAAATTACTTTAGAAGAAACCTTGCCTATTTTTCATTCTCTCACTTTGTATAATTATATTATAGGTCTCACACCTCCCTCTCAAGGCATAAGAAATCAAAGCTTGTCTTTTTCCTAAGACATCCTGACCTGACTTCTGTGCTGGTCTCCTATGGAACTGATTATTTCTCATACTGGACTGTGTTTGAACAAACAATTGGGGGGTTTTTATTTATAGTGATTTAGGGAAACTTATGTGTAAGTTTTCCCAAATACTTACTGCAATCAAGTTCTCCCCATGATTTAAATTTTAAATTACATGTGTTTGGCTCAGAATCATAGTCCTTTTAATCTTTTTCCTCCCAGCGTGGTGTCAATACTGATAGTGGAAATGTCTCCAAAGAAGCTTCGTTTGAGGGGATCAGCCAGTAAGTGACACAGCTTTTTTGTACATTAATTGTTACATGGTTATGTTGGATTAATTTTATATTTCAAATTAAATTACGTTTTTTCTAGATGAAAGGATATTGAATGGCAGATCACATGCCAAACATTTTATTTCCAAAGAAATTTTGATACGTGTTTCTAATGACTTGAAATACAGTCGGGTTTTTTTTTTTAAATCTCTCTTGCATCTAAGTTAATCCAAATTTTCTCTCTGTCTGTTTATACTGTAGCTATTTAAAACCAAATAGAGGCATTCTCATACATCCATTTCCAATTTTGGGATTAGAATATTTGATTTTTAGATTTAGAAGAAAAATTAATCTTTAGGAGTAACCTCTTTTACTCAGTTCCTGGTACATTATTAATCTAGATATTAGGGATTCTGCTAATGCATTGTCTTGTGAAAAAGCATTACATTACAGGTGTAAAATAAAACCACAAATCACGAAAAAAGGAATAATAATTTCTCTGTCCAGATGTGAGCTTTTAGTGTCCCTTAATGCTGTTTTTTTATGGAGTTTGGTAACTAGTGAGGTGAAAATGTCTTGCTGCATGCAGTATTTTGAAAGGGCAATAGAAATACATCACAGCTTGCTCTGGGATGTGAGGATGATGGCTTCAATTTTTAATGAAATACAACTGTCCTGTTATGATATCTTCTAAAGGAGATATTTTTTTTGTTTTAGCTGAAGTGTATGGCAAAGCAGAAGCAGACCCCCCTCATTAAAAAGCCTGTTAAAACAAACAGTTGTGCTGAGATTTTGAGCCCTTTTTTATGATAGTTGACTCCCGGTCACCCTGCTATAGTTTTTTTCCATCCTCCCGTGTCAACAGCATGTTAATTCCACAGTGAAGATGGTAAAGCACAGAATTTGCTGCAAGTCTGGGCACTCCTTTGTATAGTCTGAGCATGCTTTCTGCTGGGATCCTTTCTTTGTGTCAAGGGATCTGAAATCTGGAATCTGATTTCATAATTACTTGGTTCTCCCCTCTGTATCCTAAATGGGGATTGGATGATTCTGTCAGGGATATTGAAAACAAGATGCCAGGCATTTAGACATCTTTTGCTGCCCACTGAGTTAAACATGAAGTGTTCCACAATATATACAGGTCACTTCTAAAGTGTGTTTGATGTCCTTTCTGCTGTTAAAACCAGTGTGAGCTCTGTTGCTTTGTCCAAGTAGATAGTCATCTTACACTCTCCACATGCAGGTGGACTCCAAAATCTGTGTGGAGCAATATCTCCAGTTTTATCTCATACACCTGCACATCAAATAAAAGCAGTTATTAACTTCAATGGCAATTCTTAACTGGAATGATGTACATTTTCTTCATTGGAATGATGATTGAACTACAAAACACCCCTTTTTTTACCCTGAATTTCACTGAACTCTGTTTAAGGAGTTTAATTAGTAGCCCATTCACTAGTCAACATTAAGCTAGGAAGCCACTCCATTTAGCACTTCATGTGAGATTTGAATAGAGCATCTCCTACAACATGTAATGATATTTAAGCATTGGCCTCTTAGTTAGTGCTAAACATGCTGTCCATGTGCTCCAGAAGTGCTTCTCCATTCCTAGCAAGGTTTTTCAGCTGTTAGCAGGTATTTCTCATTTGAGACTTGGCACGTGTTCATCCCTCTCCATCCCTAGGCACTAGGGCATTGCTTTTGCTGCCTTTGACAGGTCTGGTTGGTACCTTCCCCTCCCAACAGTATGGAAGAGCATGCACTGATTTTGTTGTTGGATCAGCTCCCCTCTTGTGACAGAGACCATGCCTTCAAACCACTTGTCACCCCAGCCTTTCTTTGGTCTCCCTGATTCTGTTTGTGTCTTCTCCCAGGCTGTGGTGGCTCTGGTGAGCTCGTGCTTGGTCCATGTGCAGGGGGTAATTGGTGGTCTGGAGGAGGGGGTGAGCTTCCTTCTAAACTCTGCTTGCCTCAGAATTTTGCAACTGTCTGTATAAACCAGTCCATTTGATATTTGTTGTCAATACAGACCCAAACCAGTTTCAACATTCCTGCATTCCTGCTTCTCCACTGCTCCTGTAGCAAATGTTTCCTTTATAGAAAGATTTATTTCAGATGTATTGATTGTTTCCGAGAGGATTACACCCACAGCAGTGTGTTCTTTCAAACTGTGCTCCCTCCTGCCTGTGCCTTGTTGGCTCTCTCAGTCCTCAGCTCAGCCAGGCTCTGCCCTGGCCATGATGCTCTATTTTCTGCCTGATCTCCTGTTTGTTTTGTTTTCTGGCTTCCTGGCCAAGATTTGTTTTCCTGCTAGGACTATTTTGTGTTTCTCTTGCTCCCATATGTTTTTTTTCTCCTAGGTTGACCTGGCCCAGTGGGGGTGGGTGGCATGGGGGGTGTTTAATGATGGATAATAATGAAAATAATGTCTAATTTCCCAAAAAAGGTGAATCTTGCTCTCTTTGCAGGCTGTTCATCTGCTTCAGTCAGAAACTGTCTTTTTCTTGCCCTAGTGATGTTGCTTCCCTGCCTTACTTTTTGAACCTTTTGAACTTCTTCTGGAACATCATTACCTAAGCTATTTGGTTAATTTTTCTACTGTCATAAATAGTCATTTGAGGCAAAATGACTGCTGTGGTCGTGGCTTATTTCTGTGCCCTGAAGATCACCCCGAAGTTATTTTTGTCATGCTGGCAATAGCTAAGCTTGATTCTATCCTGATGATGGAGTTTGTAGTGGTGCATTATTTCATGGTTTCCATTAGTTTATGTACAGCACTCACATAGCAAGGGGTGTTGTCCTGCAGAAAAGCTGCTCTGTTGCTGCAGGCTGTGGGGAGGAGGCCAGTGCTACATGGAAAGTCCTTGCTCAGCAGAGGGTGGCACTGAGGGTCACTGAGGGAACAGCTCCAGACAGAGGACCTGGACCATTTCCTGGTGCTGCTCCTGGTAACTCCCCTCAGGTCAGCTCTGTTTGCAGCTCTTCACAATCCTGCAGAAGTGGATTGCTCGCTTGCCCTAGAAGCCTTAAGCACAGAAGTTAGATTTCTAAAGTAGTTCTCGTGCTTTCTTTTCTAGAAATTCATATTTCTATTTGCTAATAGAGGCCAGTTCTGTGTTTGCAGTTCTGTGCTTTTTTTCCTGATTCGTGGATCCATTCTTCAGACTGGAAAATGTGCAGGATTTTCTTTAATCTAATCATGTCAGTTATGCAGCCTTTGTAAAAATGCTTTGAGAGGATGTGATTCACCGTGCAGAAAAAGGGATTTTGAACCTGTAGGGTTGAACAGTAATATGCCACATACTTTAAAACACTGTTGAATAAATCTTTGCTCACTTTGTTGGCGAGATTTTTTTCATCCTCAGAGTCGATTGAAGTAAATGATGGACAGTTTAAGCAATGTACCTAATGCTTAAAGTTTTTGCAGTGAAATCCTCTTTTCATATTGCATAGCCAATTCAGTTCATTAGGACAAAGACTGTCCATGTTGGAGAAGAGGAGAAAATTCTAACGTTGTGTATGAGTATGTTTTAGATTTTTATCACTGTAGACACACACAGTGTATTCATTAAACTGACAAGAAGAGGTCTCATTATACAGTGCTTTTATATAGGAGGTGTAGATTTCTAGAGTTATTTTAACTAATGAATTTGTCTTGCATGTGAAAGGACAACTAAGTATGAAATCAATTTGGACATGCCTTAAAGTGTACTATTTCTTAGTTCTGCATTGATTAAACGGGAGCAGTAATATGTTACAGATTGCAACTGTAGCAAATGCTGATTTGTTTTCTTCCTCAAGACCACATATCTCATCATCTAAGTATTGTCAATTTACAAATTGCAGAAAAATGTAGAATTAGATTGCACTGCCTAATCCTCCCAACATTAGGGTAGCACGTGTTTTGTTACGAGTAAGTTGTTTGCTGTCTAGTGAGATCAAAATTTTGCTGGGAGGCCAGGGTCAGGGGATTTTATGTAGGGGTTTGTGCACTAATTATGTGAATTAAACACCATTTGTATACTCATACTGTTGGTGGTGAAAAGATCTTCCTGTTGAGTTTAACCAGTAACTTTCAGAATGTGGTTGGTTTGTTTAGCTGGGCTGTTGGTAGATGTCCTGGCTGTAGCCAGCACAGGGTTAATTCTCTGCAGTGCTGGGGAGGGGGCATGACCCGGACCCAGGTGTTGTTCTGTACCAGCTCATGTCAGGAGGCTGAGGAAGGGACTCTCTCTTGCTTTGGAGAAGAAGGACGTTTCTTCCTGCAGAGAAATGTAGTGGGTGGAATGGTCCCATTTCATGGGCTTTTCCATGTAAATCTTTTCTTTGACTTATACCTTTTGTTCTTAATTTTGTTGCTGTTACTGTTCATTTTCTTATCTCATTGCTGTTTCCAGAAAATTATTCTTGTCTCGACCCATGATCTTTGCCTTTTGTACTTCCACTTGAAGGGAGAGGGGAAGCAAGTGGCACTGTGGTTCTAGTGGGAGCCCTAAAGAAAGAAAATGGGACAACTTTTGAAGGACTGTTCTGCTCCAAAGGTTTGAAAGTTCACCCATGAACGGCTACAGGACCCTGTTAAAGTGAAAAAATAGGTGACAGCAAAAAAGCTGTGGCAGTTCCAGAGAGGCATAAAGTTATGCAACATGCTGGGCTCTGGCTGCAATTTATCAGACACTGCTCATCACTGGACAACACCCTCAGGAGGAGCAGGAGGAGGAGGAAAGCAGAGCAACAGGCATTGAGGGCACTCCCAACTGCAGCTGAGCCAGAGGAATGACCCGTGCTGGGAGCAGTTGGATCTGTACAGAAAAAGAAATCCAAGACAATCCATTTGCTTAGTGAGGGATGAAGAGGAAGCAGGACCCTCACAACAGGAGGAAGAGGCAGAGCCAGAGATAATCACCCGATCCCTATCCCCAGGTGAGCTGGGAGATGTGCAGAAAGATTCCAGCTGCCAGTCAGGAGAGCCCCTGGTGACCCAGCTGGTCCAGTGCTGGAATATCGTAGCCCAGGATATGAAATCAGGGAGTGAAGCCAAGCTGCTGGGATCCCTGTCCCAGGATGTGGAATTGGCCAGGGGATTAGAAAATGAACTCAGCCTCTGGAGTCAACTCCTGTCAAGCATGAGGGAAAGGTACTCTCTCAAGGATGGTCTAATAGTGCAAACAGACAAGGGGAACACCATGGAGCAAGGTATCCAGAACCTGAGTTAGCTGTGCTGGAGGTACTCTATAAATATTCAAATAACAGGCAGTCCCTTATAAATCCAGATGACATCCAGTGTACACTCCATGTGGCAGAAGTCCCTATGGAGCATGCCATGGCCGTGTGCCAACTCACTGGCAGTGAGGTCATGAAATAAGAACAGTCAGTGGATAATATGGTTATCAAATGCAAACTATATGAAGAAAGTATTTTTTACTCACAACAGTTCTGTGTCACATCCATGGAAAGACTGTCCAAGGATGTCCAACAATTTAAAGAGATCCACCAACAATTTAAAGAAGCATCCTATGCCCTGCTGGTACAGAGCAGTCCCTGGTATTGGGAGCAAGTGCTCCCCTGTTTGAGAGAGAGGGGACACAACATGAGATAGTCTCTGGTTTTACCTGCATGATCACAGAGAGGACATGAGGAGGTGGGATGGAAACCCCACCTCTGCCCTGGGAGCACAGGAATGTGAGTTGAGAAGAGGAACAACCACCACAGGAAATTCTTCAAGGGTAAAAGCAGCACCATTTTTCAGTGGGCAAGTCCTGAGACAGGAGGGCTGATGTCACTTTTGATCAATTGGCACTGAAGCACAGCTCCTCCCAGCACCCTGACTGCCAGTGCTGGGCTGGATGTTGAGAGGAGAAGTCCCTTCCACACATCCTGGCCCTGATGCCCTGTGGAGTAAGTGGATCACTCTGATCACACAGCAACCTTGAATAGGAAACCCCAATTGCCCAGGGATCTGGAAAGTTACCATGAACTGGCCTGAAGGTGAAAATTTCCAATTGCCATCATAAGAGGAGGAGAAGGTGACGTGCTGAGGAGGCCCCACCATATAATCAGCTACTGGAAAAGGAAAAGCAATGCTCTCTTCACTGCTGTATCATAGAGATACAATGAAAATGGAAAGCTGCTGCATGGAATCCTGCATGATGAGTCACAAAAGCTCTTGAGGGACAAGGTGGATCAAGTCAGGATGCAAAGCTGAAAGCCTCCAGATGGCCTTGGACATGGCTGAAGGAGAGAAATGGCCAACACAACCTCTCCACTGACCCATGGATGGTGGCAAATGCCCTGTGGGGGTGGCTGGACCGATGGGAAAAGAGCAGTTGGCAGCACAGAGGGGAAACCCATCAGGGCTGCTGAACTGTGGCAGAACATCACTGCCTGGGTAGAGAACATGGCTCTCAAAGTCCTTCATGTAGGGCTGCTGAAGGACATCACAACAGACAGGCAGGTTGGGCTGCCAGATTAAAGTGTCTCGGGTGGATCTGGACTGGCAAGACAAGGCTGAGTTATTTCTGGCTTGATGAGCCCATGACACCTCAGGTCATCAGGGAAAAGGTGCAACATCCAGATGGATTTGTGATGGAGGGGTGGCTTTAACCACAGACACCATCTCCCAGGTTATCCATGACTGAAACATGCACTGCACTCAAGCAGGGCCACATGGGTAAAGCCTCTGTGGTGTGAGGGACAGTGGTGGAAATATAAATAAGGGAAGGCCTGGCAAGTTGATGACATCATGCTCCTGCCAGACCCACCAAGGCAAGCACTGTGTGCTGACAGTGGTGGAAATGACCACCGGATGGCTGGAGATTAATCCTTGGCCTCACCCCAGTGCCTGAGGCACAGCCTTGAAGAGCAAGTCCTGTGGTGACCTGAAAGAGTTGAGTCAGACAGTAAGACTCATTTCTGGAATAGACCCATGGACACCTTGGCCAGAGAGCACAGGACTCAGTGGGTGTTTCATATTCCCTGTGACAGACCGGCCTCTGGGAAAGCCAAATGCTGCAGTGGACTGCTCAAACCACAGTGAAAGCCATGGGTGGTGGGACCTTTGGACATTGGGATCTACATTTAGCAAAGGCCAGCTGGTTACTTTTCACTAGAGGTTCTGCCAGTGGAGCTGGCCCTGGTCAGTCAAAAGCTCCACGTAGCATAGCAGGGGATAAAGTCCCTGGGATGCATATGAGAAATGTGTTAGGGAAGGCAGTGTGGATTCATCCTGCCTCAGGCAAAGGCAAACCCATGTGTGGGATTGCTTTTGCTCAAGGACCTGGGTGCACTTGGTGGGTGATGCAGAGGGATGGGAAAACATGATATTCACCTTTCATTTATGGGTGAGAACAGTTTGTAATGTTGAACTGTGTAATACTGGTTGCTGAATGACACTGTCACTGTGTGCCATTACTACCATGGACAGTGAATATGGATTGCTCAGATACCAGCTCCTGGTGCAGCAACCAGCAGACAGCACACCACCTCTCCTGACCCGAGTGACATCCAGGATAGATAGAAAACACAGCCAGACTTTGTTTACACTCCTCCATGTCATTGCTGGGGCCAGGAGGAAAGGACCTTTAGAAGAAAAGGGCATTCCTTCCTGTTTAGAAACATGTTGGGCAGAACAGTCTGGTGATTTTTTTATTGTTGGGTTTTTTCCCATGTAAGTTATTTCTTTGTCTTGCACCTTTTGTTATTAATATTGAATTAGAACCTTCAGAAAAATTAAATACATAAATCCACACAGACATGAGGTAGAAATGCAAGTTGAGTTTTAAATAAATAGAGGATTTTAAGTGCCTGTATTAGCTAGTAAGAGAAGCCCTAAAGCCTAGTTTAAAGTTCAAGTAACATTGCCTTTTGCAAAGTTAGTTAAATTTAGTTATAACAAAAATAATGTAACCTTGATAGATAGAAACCTTGCTTGTTACTCTATGTTTTCTTATCTTATTGTTTCCAATAAATTTGTCTTTCTTCAACCCATGATCTTTGCATTTTGTGCTTCCAGTTGGAGGTGAAAGGGGCAAGCAAGTGGCAGTGATGCCGTGGTTTTAGCAAGAGTATTAAATTGCAGAATGCTATCCCCAAACCACAGCAGTGACCAAAGTGAAGTGTAATTGGCGTCATCAGAAGTCTCACAGTTATAAACAGGTGGCCTTGTGGCTGCTCACACAGGACCCACAGCTTCCATGAGATGAGTGGAGCTGAGACAGTTCTGTCCTTAGTCTTTGACCTCCTTGAGAAAGTACAATATATTCTCTCACACACATGGATTGATGCTGTGTCTCAGAGGTCTAACACCTTGTTTTCTAGTTGCCATTACATCAGAAAGTCTGGCTTGCAAGTGAGAGAGAGAACTTCTGTTCTCTCAGAACAGAACTTCTGTGGATCTTTTCCACCCATGAGCACCCTCCTGATTCAATCGTGCTGCATCTCTGGGTGTTTAATGAGCTTCCCCAATTGACAGCAAATCAGAATTTCAAGGAACTGCCACATAGTAGGTGGTCCCAGCTAGTAAGACTTGGACTTCTGACAGTACAAAGACAGTTCAAGAAGAGCCTTTATGGCCAGGAAAGATAAAATCCGGGGATTGTAGCTGAAATGGCTTTTCCGAAAGATTGAGCTGCTCTAAGTCTACACCAGTGTACAATTTCCCCCCTTTGCTGAATGCTTGGGTGAGACAGTTTTCTTCTATGAGGTTCACGTTTGGCTCATTTGATTTGCCTTTGATTTCAACCATTTGTGCTTGTGGTAAAAGTGATCAATTCAGTTTTTTGAGATGTGGATTTCCAGAGTCAAAGTCAGCTGCCTTCTGTAACTGCCCTTCCCTGTGCTTTATTTTCTTTTGTTACTTCACAGTAACCATAGTTTACTCCTATTTGCATAGAGCTGGTGTTGGACCCTCCAGTGCTGCACTGTCTCCTTACATTTCCCTTCATTGATCAGTTTTCTGTCCCACATACTGCTGACATTGGAAGGTTTTGTGTCTGTTGTTGCAGCTGCAGTGTAACTCTGTCTTGGTTTTCTGTGGTGGTGTCAGTTGCTGTGTTCTCCAGCCACACAGGGAGCTCAGGCTTTTGGGTTCTTGGAATAATATTCATAGATTGATTTTACTATGTCATTCATATATTTTCCTTCTATATAAATTTGTATTTTGCTGTCCCTTCCATTGTAGATTTCTTTCTGCATTAGTGTACATAAGTGATAATTTTTGTCATGGTGATGATTAAATTGAAAATATGTCCTTTTGATACTTTCTTGTTTCCAAGTGACCAATTTTATTGTGTAATGGTGCATTGTTCCGGGACTGTGGGTGGCTTTTTGTCTTGAGTTGTTTTTACAGTGATTTCTCATTAATATCCGTAATATTGAATACCATATACAGCTTGTCCTTGTTGAATGTTGTAATAAATTTTTCGCTTGTGCCTTGGTGTAGGAATACAGAGCTACTAGCCTTCTCTTTATTAGGGTTTATGAGTTTATGAGTATCTGTTTGTGAAAAATAGAAATATGGAGGGGGGAGGAGTTGTGCTTTCTCAGGATGCAGGAAGACCCTTACACAATTAGAAGTGACTTCTAAGTAATTTTTTTTAAATTGGATTTGTGTTTTCATTGGTCCCTTTTGAGGAATAAAGAATGGTTAATAACCTGGAATAGATTTAATTTTTTCCTTCAAAAATGTGGGAAAATGAACTGTTGCCTCATAACATTCTTTCAAAGAACTGTTGGGAGCTTGTAGCATTTTAATTCTCTTAAATACCCTAACTGGAGAGCAAACAGTCCTGAGCAGACAAAAATATCTTTGATGCAGAACACTCCTTAAGCATTCAAATTGTAAGCAAAAAAACCCCTTTAACGATGCTTGTGTTCCACCTAATTACTCAGCTCCTTACTCTATTGGCCACTGTAGTGTTACTGTTTAGAGAGCCTCAAAATCATTCCAAGAATACATGGATTGCTCATGTAGAAAATAACCAGAAAAATAGTGAAGTGTCAGTGGCCAAGGCAGGTGGAAGCTACTCTTTTGCCTCTGTAGATTGGAAAAGGACATGGAGAGGTCATTTTCCTTTTCACTGTCCTGTAAGCAAGCTTGTTTATCACACAGCCAACTTCTGTGCGCACAAAGGTGGGAAGGCATGGAACAAAGGATGAAATCTGCAATTCACTGGGTTCATTTCATTGAAGAGTGTTTGAGGTACAAAGTAAAATCACAGAATAATTTGGAAGGGATGTCTGGAGGTCAGTCTGGTCCACCCCACACTCACAGCAGTGAACTGATAACCCAACATTGCATCTTTGTCAAAAGAACTGTGATACGTGTGTCTCAAACTTCATGTTACACTGGCTTCTGCACATTGTTAAAATGATGTATCTGGTTTATTCCCATGTATTTCAAAATTAAATGCCTTCTTCCCACTGGGTTCTCCATTGGATTCCCATACAATAGTTGTTTTCACTTCCTCAGAGAAGCCATGGTTAAAAAAGAAAGACTGTGAAATCTCTGCTGTTGTGTTTGGCTGCTTTTTAATATTAGTGTCTTTGGGTTTTTTTAGATTTAATGTGAACAACAAAATTCTTCATCCTGAAATTGCAGAATGGTGAGTAACATAAAATCTTTCTCTTTGAGTAGTGTTGAAGATGCTTATACTGTTCCATTTCTTCAGAGAGATTCTCTCTGCAGCAGCCTCCTACTTTACCCTAAGGAGTTTTAATTTTAAGTTGATTTCATGTTATGGACTGGAAATAATGTACATGCATAGTAATAGGGCTAGGTAACAGCATTGAAAACCAAAGAATTTATGTAACATTTCTTACACCTTGTATCTGGATACACATTTCTCTGGGATGTGTTAGAGTTTAAGTCACATTTGTGTAAATATGAGTTTGTATGGGTGGGAAAAGAACTGTGGATAATTTATGTTATAGCAACAGAAATCAAACATAGACCAAAACTCTGTCTAAACAGGTAGTATTAAATTAAGTATGATTTCTTCTCCAGGATTTATTTTAATAGCCTTAATTTTGTTGAATTATTATTCATATAATTGTACTTTGTAATTCTTGGGGAATTCTGGTGTAGCCTATCTGAAACAAACAAACTGGATGTGTGACTAAGTGCAAAGCTGCTCCATTTTACTGGTTTTCCTCTTTTGGTCAACCCTGCTGACTTAGTTCACAGGATTGCTCCATAACTAATGCTCTCTAGTTTTCCATTTAGGAAATTACTGAAGAAAGTGGATTTTTGTTAATGAATTAGGTTTTTATCTAAGCTTTCTTTTGTGTATTAATCTAGAAATGAGGAAGCAAATCCTTAGTTTAGACAGATAAGCCTAAAATACAAACCACAGGTGCACCCTCTGACTACCACTATTGAAGTGTATTGTATTGCATGCTACTACATATTATGCTTTTTAATATTTATTTTCAGCACATATGTTGAGAATCATCTTCTACTGTCTCCATCTAGAGCTAATTGCCAGCTTGAAAGCTGTGGAGATGTTTTTTGAACATCAGTGATTTCAGAACATTTAGAATTATTAAAAGGCCACGTATCTGTTGTGGCAGATACTTTTCATTGCTTGGCAGGACATGAAGCTGCAAAAGGGAAGTGGGGAGGCTTTGTGTAGACATTGTTCCATCCCTGGGTTGTGGGTGGGCCTGGAGCTGTGGTAGTGGGCTCCTTGCTCCTGCTGATGAGTGTGAGGGGGACTGATTTTTACACCTTGCCTATTCTGTCCCTCTAGAATTTGTGCCATTCCTTTTTCTGAATAGAAGTTATGTTGTAGGCTTGATTTCTGAATTTAAGGGGGGGTGAGGAAGAGGACCTGGGGAGGGCCCTGTCTGGCTTCCCAAGCTTTGCTCTGAAGACGCAGCAGGACAGCAGGGGCAGAGATGGCAATTTTAGATGCAAAAAGCTTTGCAGCAGGGCTACAGGCTTTTTCCCAAGGTAGCTTTCAGGTTGTTTCCATCCCCCTTACCAAGGTGTCATAAACTTTACTCCTCTGTGGTTTCGATTAAAGGGTGAGTAAATCTTCTTTAGGAAGGTCAGGTATGGACAAATGTAAGGTCCTGAAGGTTGTTTTGAGAGAGGTGGAGCTCTGAGGCAGCAGAAAGGCAGCACTTGGAGCTGGGGGGGCAAGAATCATCTCTCAGTGAATTGTGAGTGGCAGCCTGGAATTGTGATTTAATTCTTCCTGCAGCCTCACGGAAGAGGGATGCTTGGTATGCACCTTCCCCACACCTGGCTTTCAAGGAAAGGGAATTCTATGTAAAGAAAAAGTTCAGATTGGTATTCGGAAATGTCTTAAAAGGTTTTACTGAGTTTGGTGGCTTTCATTTTAAGTCAGAAGTATGTTAAAGATGGTTGTTTGGATTTAAGTGTCTGGTGAAATTAACATGTGAATGACTGATCACGTATAT
Organism: Cyanoderma ruficeps; assembly: GCA_008694505.1. NCBI lineage: Eukaryota > Metazoa > Chordata > Aves > Passeriformes > Timaliidae > Cyanoderma > Cyanoderma ruficeps. The sequence goes on along the minus strand of VZDJ01000868.1, from coordinate 462,862 downwards.
TAAAGCTTACTAAAGTAGAAATCTCCTTGGAATGTCAAGTCACCAGCCAAGAAAGTTTGTTTGGAAAGCAATATTTTTAGAGTTCAGAAAATTTTTCCTTTAGGAAGATGAATTCTTTTGGGTTATATTCTGGGGTAGGAAATTGCATCCTTTGAATCATCTCCTTGCAGGGATGCATTTCATTTCAGATTTGGAAAGCTCTGAACTACTGTGTTTTACATGGTAGTTGTCAGAAAAACTTTGCTCTGTGCTGTGCTGTCAAACTGCCAGCTAGAGATGAAACGCCTGAGCTTTCTGAACCAGCCAGGGAGAACGGGGAGCTACAAAAGGCAGCTCTAGTATTATACAGTCTTCTAATAAAATGCAGAAAAAATGGTTCAATACTGACAAGAGGCAAAGTGTTTGTGGTTAAGGATCTGTTGCCTCTCTTGCTTATTTTTTCAAGATCTCATCATTTTCTGACTTGGTATGGAACTTAAAGCAGAAGAATTCAACTTTACACTGGATCTCAGCAGTTTGCAGATGGTGTTTTAATTGTTTTGTTTTTTATTTTATCAAGTGAGTCTATTTCCAAACAAATTTCAAAACTTTCATTTTAAATTTAAAGGCTTCAACTTCAGATTTTATAGTGAATGGATATGCTAAATACTGATTCCAATGTTTTGAGAAGAAAATGTTGTCTAACAGAAGAAAGAATTCAAACTTGTCCAAATGATCTCCTCAGTAATTAGGAGGAGTTTTTTTGACACCAACACTTTGCCAAATGGCCTTTTGTTCCTGTAATTTGCCAGTGTCTATCATAATCGTGTTGTTGCTTGAAGTAAACATTTAGTAATGTGCAGCTCTCTTTGTGCCTGTATATACTGTATTTTCCTGTAATCTCAGTGAAAATAGGGTTTGATAGTTTTAGGTGGAAGATTTCATATGTTCTGTATTTTGCATTATTTTGATGGAAAGCTATAATTATTTCTTTATGAAAACTGATCTGTGTATTAATGTCTTAAAACTGTGCATTTGCTTTTTGTGTTTTCAGGGGTTTTTCTATTTATGCTGTAAACCTCTTAACCTTTTTTTGAACTCCTGTCTTTGGTGTTCATGCACCTGTCTTTCAGAAGTGTACTGTGATAACTCTCATTTGCATATGTGCATTGCTGAGTTTGCTGGCTTTGATGCTAATTAAGTTATCCTTTTTTATGCATTGCACAAGAGCATGAATGTATAAACGGTGGTAGAGAAATTTCTATAAATAAAATGTGGAAAGGTAACAGCAGAGGTGAGAAAGGGTAAAAATAAGGCAGGCCTGTGAAGTCTGCCCACATGGGCATCATCCTTACGTATTACGTGGTCTGTAAATCTGATACTCCCAGAGGGAAAGGAGGAGTGGACATTCCCAGGTGTTTTCCATGTATGTCACAGAAAGGAGACATTAAGCTTGCACACATGTACTTAAAAGCAGCAAAACAAGCCAACTGATAAAACTCTGATCTGGTAACTGGAAACAAATACTTCTGGCAGCATTATCAGAGCTGCAGAATGCTCATGGAGAACCAATATATGTATCTTTGAGGAGAGCACTGATTTAGGAAAATACAGTTGAGTTTCAGCCTCAAAATTGCCTCAAATTCTATATGCTCTTGACCACTTGATTAGGTCATGCATGTAATTTGGTACCCAGACATTTAAAATGCCCAAATCCACTTTCAGGATTGAAATGATTCTTGTTTATATTAAAGTTGCTCTGTCCTGTTGGATGATTGACATGTGTGAAAAATCCAGCTGCTCATCTGGCTAAGGGAAAATAAAAGCAGAGAATGTGTGTAAAAGGAGAATGAGGAAGAAGAAACGTTGGTAAAATGAGGGGAAAAAAATGGTGAAAGTTTCAGGTCAATCCTGACAGTCAGAGACTTGTGCTTCTATTTCAACTAGATTGCACTGAGTGTCCCCTCTGCTAATCTGAGGAGTGTCTTACATGTGGAATTTGTACATTGTGGCAATTGCATTAGCCAGAGCCTGGAAATTATCTGTTCCCATTAAAATATTAATGCCTTTATGCAGAGGCTGTAACTGGTCCAAGAGCTGTTTTTAATAGAATGCTGAAGTTCACATTCATGAAAAAAAAGGTGGGATTTTCTTCCTATCCTTATTTTGAAAGTGGAAGAAAACATCATGAGAACTGTGACACACATCATGTGCAAGATTGCCCTGAATTTCCAATCTGTGCTATAAACCTGGCTGGGGAGGGTGCTGCTTTTGCACCATCCAAACAGTGAGAAGGTGGTGAAATACAAGCTTTCCTACTACCCAGACATGATGTGGGACCTCCATCAGCAGTACCTCTGCAACACAGGAGCCCAGTGACTGGTGTAGGCTGAAGTTGATCCTGTTCCCTGCACAACTCTACATTCACTCCCTCTCCTTCCTTCTGGGTAGTGGTTATTGTTGGTCCCAGAATGACTAAATATTTTCTGTAAAGTATTTCAGTGCCTGACATTGTATAAATAAAGTGGTTGCATTGCATAAATAGTCAATGTGAGGCTGAGCATGAATTTCTATATTCAGATAGCTGAGGAGTTGTGATCTCATACCAATACCTTGATCCTGAAGCCTTATGCCCTAGTCAAGGGAAATGGTTTCTAACACTGCACTTGCTGTGGAGCAGTTACTAACTTTTATTACCAGCAGATTGCAACAAAGAGATTAGACAACTGAATTATGAAACAACCTATTTTTTGGGCAATTGCAGATCATGGCTATGTACTGTATTCTGAAAGTAATATAAAGGCACATCAAACAAGTATTAAATTACCCTGCTAGCACATGCAGTCTTCCAAGGAACAGGATTTAAAAAAAATAATTAAAAATCTATAAGCCTTTGCTCCCTCATTCCAAGTGGAATATATTTGAGCCACTCTTTTTTATGTCTTGGCTGAAAGACAGGAGTGGAAGTTTGTTTCCTCGCTCATGGTCAGCAGACTACCATCCCAGTGTAATTTTTTCACCTGGGTGTGCATTTTAAAACCTTGTACTTCTCATTCTCAATTGCACAGTGATTATTTCGTGTCAGATTCCATTTGACTAAGAAAGCCATTCCACTCCCCTCTACAGTGTTTCTGTTTGTAAAAGCATTTTGATCAATATCAGGATTTTACAAAGGTACCTTTACTCTTGCCTGAAGAGTTGTGTTTGAGGGGAGTGGCTGTAGTAATGCACTGTCTATGGGAAATGCTGTAATCTCACATCAGAGGCACTGATGGCAAAGAAACTTCTTTCTGGACTCATTAAAAGAAACTACAGAGCAGAAATACAGTAAACAGTTTTCTACAGCAGTGCAAAGAGGAGCATTTTATGATAAAAAGAGGGGTCTTGGTGGCAGTTTCAAAGTATAACAGTTAAGGTTCTTTGTAACTGCTGCAAACCCTGGAGTGCAGCCTGAAAATATGATTGAAATACTTTCATGCAATTCAATAGATGTAGTTCTGTACTTTGTAAACAGTAAGTATGTACTTCACAGCTGCCTTTGAGATGGGCATGAAAAATACCAGGAATTCAGTTTGTGTAATAGTGGAAGGAGTATGTGGTGTTTAACAGAGGTTATGGAACTGTGTCTGCTTTACTGTGCATGTCACACTCAATAGCTGCTTTTATTTGAAATACATGATAGAAATAAATGTAGAGAAAAGTTAAATGGTGCATTTTTGACATGAGGTCAGGAGAGAGTATCAAGGCTTATAAACATACATGAATTCAGTGACACATAAAACATTTCAGTATCACAAAGAGTAGGATGGGGTTTTTTGGGCAGTGGTTTGCTTGGGATTTTATGTTTTTTATCTTCCTTCAGAAGCATGTGAAAGCATGGACATCATGGCTGTAATTACTGCTGCTGTGGTTTCTGAATTTCATGGTTTGGGTTTTTTAATACCAAACAAAAATAGCAATTTTTCACACCACCCCCTGCCCACCTTTTGAGGTATTGCAAATAGGTGTGAGTTGAGATTGTGCTGAACAGAAATTCTGGAGCTCTTGGAATTTAATTATGTAAAATAGTTTCAAATTGTGTTTAAAAGGAAATCAAGCATGCTTGTAGAAATGTTCCATTTGAAGTAGTGCTGAAGTTATGACAAATGCAGAATTGCATTGATTTTGTTCCTAATGTATTGTAGAATGAGTTGAAAAAATGTTGATCGAACCACTTGTTTATAAGTATTAAATAGGGCAGGCTGATATTTGAAATTCTTGTGACTTCCCTTTGTAAGATTGTTCTGCTAACACTGAATCAATGCCAACAATACTTTGCTGTCATGAATACTATAATAGCTGTTTGCTCTTGAGGTGTACTTGATCTAATCTCATTATAGGTGATGCATATTATTTTCAGGGTTTTTTCATTTTCCATTCTTAAGCTGTGAAGTTGCAGTCTAACCTGGTATCTGTTCTTCTTCTCTTTAAGTCGTGTCATTAAGACAGACATGGAGTTGGAAGTTCTGCGCTACACCAATAAAATCTCCAGTGAAGCTCATAAAGAGGTAATGGATCCTTTACTGTTATAATTTTTGCTCTTAGTGTAGCACTGTTACTCAGAAAATGTTCCCAGCAACCCAGAATTGCTTAGTAATAAAATAATGGAAAGGCTGGGTAGAAATAAGAGGATAATATCCCTCCTATTACAGCCCAGTAATATACCTTGCATTGTCCTTGAACTCAGTGGCGCGTTTGTGATGTGTGAGAAATGAAGTGTGGGTTTGGCTGAGAGCTCACCCCAGCAGAAGGTGACCTGCTCGCAGTCTATCTGTTCTGTGTGCACAAATACCTGTATAATGAAGGAGAAAGGAAAGATCAAAATTATTCAGGCCTGTGTGCAGCTCTGAGAAGTTTAACTAGCAGGTGAGTGTCCCCAGATCCTGATGGAGTGGGGAATTCTCTCCATGCACAGTGTAGGACAGGGAAAGGATCCCTCAGGGTGCTCCTCAGAGCTGGGTATGCCTGGGGCAGTGCTGACCCTGCTGTTCTGTTGCCATCCCAGTGTGGCAGTGACAAGTGCAGGCTCTCAGCAAGGCACTAAACCAGGGGAGCTGCGCTCCACTCCTGGTGGTGATGACAAAATCCACTTGGGTGTCAGCCCTGTACTCCATTTAGTGATGCAGATCTTCCCGTGAGTTCTGAGTGGTGATGGCCACAGGGAGCTCAGGTGAAAGGAGCTGATGAGGTGACTGACTAAGCTGTTGTCTTGGCTCCTGCTCCTCAAATACCCAAACTGTGAAGGGTAAGAATGTTTCAAAATGAATATTGTAAAATTGAAAACTCAAAGGATAGTCATTTTACATTCATACTCCTTGGTTTTTCATCATCCTTGAACAATCATATCTGAGAGTATTTTTTTTCTGTAGAGCAGCTGACTAGAACTTTTACCATACAGAAACAAATCCTAAATTCTTAGCAAATCTGAGAACAAGGATCAGATTTATGACTTGTAAACCAGTGTTAACTCCAGTAGTTTTCTGTTCATTCAGATTGCAAAGTGTGAAAGAGACTCTCCCTCTGTGGGATAATCCAGTTCATAGCTTTGTTTTGCCTAAGTAGAGCAAAAGGACGTGCTGCCATGTGAGCCACAGCTTGCACAATTGAACATGGATATTTTGATGAGCTGCACTTCATTAGGATATAGTAGTTTGGCAGCTAAACTTGTTTTATTGCTGGAGACTACAGGCATTTTTAAAGATTGAAGTGTTTGATACCAGTGTAGTTTTAAAATGCATCTACTGATGTAAATTTAAATGAAGTACAGGTGATATTTTTGTAATTTAGGTTTCTCTAGAGATAGTCATAAGTCATAAATTCATAAAAATGAAATTCCCTCCCACTGTGATGGTCCCATGCTAATATGTATCTTACAGGTAATGAAGGCCGTAAAAGTAGGAATGAAAGAATACGAGTTGGAGAGGTAAGAGCTCTTACACTAATTATAATAAAAAAGATAATATCTCTGTAGTAGGGGGAAAAGACAATAGCTGAGACAATGCAGCATGGATTCAGTTGAGACTGAGAGTTCATTGGTGTTTGAAGGCCATTGTAAGCATTATTTTGTTATTTTGAGGTGGTACTTCATCCGCTTCAAACATGCATTTGATGGGGGGGGTCATTGTTTTTTGGTTAAGTGTAGCATATCTCTCTTCCTGGAGTTACAGTAATTTACAGAAGCTTGATGAAATAGCTGTTTGAAGCCATCCAATAAAATGGTGTTTATGGTCAAGCATTGCCTTTAGTGTGGTTATGCTTGGAAGGCTGCATGAGTGGGTGTTTAAGAGTCTTATGAAAGGCTGTGTTCAATTACATTCTGTCTGCAATTACAAGGCAGCAGTACCTGTCCTTAGCCTGCACAAGGAGCTCAGCTCACACGTGTGCTGGGTGTTCTGCAGCTGAGAAATCAATAAGAAAGCAGCAGATATCTCTTTTGTTGAGAAGAATGTGCTGTACAGGCATCCATGAGGGGTTTGGCTGGCCCTAACTGATACACTAATGATGTGTCTAGATCTAAGGAAAACATTGCTTCCTCTCTTGAATCAATATTTACATTAGATCATCAGCATTTATCATATAAAGCATGGTTTTGATCATCAAGTCCATTTATTTTTAGCTTGTACATGGTATTTTCAATTTTCAAAGTATTTGCATAATGAAGAAATAGAAAATAGCAGTCATATGTCAGTTACTGTTGGTTCTTGGCAGTAGTTTTTCAAAGGCTTGTAAGCAGGCTAGAGCAGCATCCAGGGAAGGGAATATAGAGACTACCATATTTTCATCAGGATTTCAAGGTAGCTTAAAAGACAAATAAAGTCCTTAGAACATATGTAATATGGAGAAACTAATGTTACATTTAAGCTTAAATTTCTGCAGATATTATAGGCTCATGCCTATAATTTGTCTGTGCCTCAAATTGTATTTACATATACCACCAGGTAACAGGAAAAAAACCCCCATATTGTTTATATTCTGTCTTTAACTTTTTTTAAAATGAAATTCGTGTTCATTTTGTTCACTGGACACACCATACATGCTGACAGTGAAATTTTGGCTCTGGAAATCATTAGCAATCAAAAATGTCCCTAGAGCAGAATTTGCTCTCAGGTGCTTTTAAATGTCATGATCCTGGCAGTTTGATTTAAATGTCATACAACAACTAGGTATATGAACACTCTTCTGTAAGTCTACAAGGTGTATTGCCTTTTTTCTCCAGGACTTTCATTCCTCCCTGGCTAGCTCCTTCCATACACATCAACTTTTTGAAAAGATTATTTGTGTCTTTCAATTGAAAAAAATAAATTAATTAAATGGCTACTACACCTATTTAAAATTGCCTTCTGTTCTTCCTTACATCTTGATGGATTACACTTCTTGAAAGAGTTTGAAGTTATTTAGCTAATAAAAGAGGTCTTGGCAGACTGCTCTACTGTGTCTGCCTTGGAGACTATAATTAGAATTTCAGTTTCTTTTACTGGTGGAATTCATCCCTGCACCCGTTCCTTTAGGGAAAAAGGGCCCTAAAAATTTAAATGCCGTCTGCTATTATTCTGTCTGCTGGGAAGAATAATGGCAGAGATCCCAAAAGCAATTAAAATTTTCTCTTACTGCTTGTAGGACCTAAGTGTTGTCTTTTCTTTGTCCATTTGGTTAAACACTGGTAAATGATTTTGAACAGTAACGTGTTAATGCTGAGATATATATAAAAAATAAATGCATTTAACTGCAACTCCAATCAGCCCTGACTTCTTTTCTGGTTTGATATTATTTAAATTTAATGTGTGGTTGGTTGACTTTAAGGAGACAGCCAAGGCAATTATCTGCAAACAGTAATTCACAGCATGTGCAACTGCATAGAAAGTCATTTTGGTAGGTCAGATTCTGGGTTTTCTCTGAAGCAGTTTGTTTAGTATTTGTGCTTATCTCATGTTTAATCTTTAATTAAAGGCTTTTAATTATGAAACTGCTCTGTAGTGAATATAGTGTTAAAATACAGCAAAATGGTACAAACTCTTCAACTTGAGAAGTGTATGAATAAATTTGTGATTTCAGCAAAGTTGTTTAAGTGTGCACATATAGACAAAGATGTTTTGTGTGTATATATGAACACACTGGAAGTACTAATTAGGACCTACAGTTATCTGTTTCAGAGTGCCCTGAAGGCCTGGAGGTAACTTCTCTGGATCAGTGTTTATCAGTTTCTAGATTTCATCTGTCTACTCTTTACCAAATGAAGTGTGGAATCTTCTGTGCATTTCCTTATGTGTTTTTATTGAAAAGAACATTTTTAAGATTGGGGTGGCTACTTGGAATGTCAGTTTGATTGGGGAATGATGTGAAAGTGTATGTTGTAGCAACAGGTGAGTGACTTCCTGCATCTCGAGTTCTGGGCACACAGCTGTTTGTAGGCACTGCCCATTTTTGTGGGGGGTTATCCTATTCTTCATAGCACTGAAGGTGCTGTTGTTACCAAATGTCCAAAATATCAGAATAATATCTCTAACACTAAAGTTGTGTTGAAGAGGGCATCATTTATTCAGGCCTGAGGTTCATGCTGGAGATCCTCACCTAACATGGACACATGGTTCTCTAAGAGTGTTACTTATATACAGTTCCACATGCATATCAAACTTTAGCCATAACCATAAATCCCACCCCATGTTCCCAGAGATTCAGGTTAATACAAAACTTTAACTCCACTCTGCTATAATGGCAATAATTCAAAGAATAAAATGGGAAGAAAGCAGCAGAAGTTTTTTCTTGTTGGTTTACAATGCTTACGGACTATTTTTACACCTTGCCTTTCTTACCAGCTGAGGCTGATAAAAGTTCTTTATCCCTCTCCTTTTCAGTGCAGTCCCTGATTCCAGAGCAGAGCTTGGGCTCTGAGATGAGTTGCTGTTGTATCTGTCAGTGTTAAATTTCACTATCTGGGGAAGTCTGAGAGTGCTCTCCCAGATTATGGCTCTCATCTTTCATTTTTCTCTCTCTCCTTTGCTCCAGTGGAACAAACTGAAAATAAAACACACATGTTATTTCACTAAAAAAGAGAAAATAGCCAGAATAATTTTATTTTCCTTCAGGTATTTCCTTTTAGTGAAATGCTGATGATTTTAGCTAATCAGTATTGGCCACTTACCATTTCCTGGTGATTTTGCTCTTTGAATGTTTTCGAAAAAGTGACTGACTTCTGCAGCAGATAATCTTCAAAAATACTTGGTTTTTTCATGAGACTGGATACAATTTCAGCTCAATTATAACCTTTGTAAGTTGTTCATGTAAGTATGCATAAAGAGTAAATAAGGATGCCCACTGCAGCTGACAAAAATACGCAGGTGAATCTTTCAGTGTTGCGTTTTGGCATGGGAATGGTGTTGAATTGTGTCATGGCCCTCACTGGTATTTGTGTATTTTTATTAAACAGGAGACCAGCACTCCGTTAGTCTCAAGCAGCATGTCAGTCTGCTTAGTTACTGATAAGTCTTTTATGTCTTTTTTCTTTGTCCTTTTTTTTTTAAGTTAGTGTTGTGTAGCCCAGGAATGGCTTGAATGCCTTTTTTCCCAAGCTGCCCTGCAATTAGAGGTGATGTGTTTTTAAATGTAGGGTGCTGCTATCAAAAGGTTAGTTTTAAAACTTTAAAATACATGAGAAATGGGGAGAGAGGTGGAAGATGACCTTTTCCTGCGTTTTAAAAGCCCTAATGCAATCTGCTAATTTTTCCTTTGTTTCTGGAGGCCTGTGTGGTAGGATGGGAGTCTGCCTGCTGTCTGGATGGTGGTTTGGTGCAAGATGATCCTGTAGCTGATAGTATTTATTTTTCTGTGTCTCTAGTTCTAGCACAAGGGTTGAATGAAGAAGTGGATCANTAGCACAGGGGTTGAATGAAGAAGTGGATCAGCCACAATCTCTGTTTTTAGCCAGAAATCTCACTACACAGCAGCCCAGGAGCAACGTGGATGCAGTGGGGCTGGCAGGGAAGGAGTTGATGAGCCAGTAGTTTTTTGCCTGTGCCCGTGTTAGGGGCAGCAGGGGTCATCAAGGATTTCCTAAAAATGGTGATACAAAATGACCTTCAGTGTTCAGGGCCAGGTAGGCAGCTTAGTGCTGACAGCTCTGACAGCGAGTGCTGGGTACCTGCTAATTGCTTCGTTGGAGTGAGCTGCTGAATCTCATGTGTTCAGTGCCCAGAGGGAAGTCAGATATAATGTGTTTGCCTGGAAGAGCAACTGGATTCAGAGACACTTCCTGCAGCCTTCCCCTCCTGCCCACTTTCCCTACATACAGCTGGTCCTTTGATGTTTTAAATTAGGCTGTCACCACTCATTTCCTAATCCAGCTGAAGTAAGGTTGTAAATACTCTTTAAATATATTTAAATTTAAAATTGCTTTAGAAAGCCCCTGAGCATTGTTTCTGTTTTGTGACATACAGAGGCACAATTGCAAATATGTGAACGCTCGCCTCAGCAGAAATGGGGGAGAGGATTACCTGTGAGCATGGAGACCTCCTGTCTCAGCGCCTCATCTGCTTTAGGAGATGTAAATCCAATGCAGAAAGTCCAGCTGCCCCTGCCCTGGTAAACATCTGCCCACTTCCAGTTGCCCTGCTGTCCCCCTTCTGCCCAGCTGAGAGGAGAAGTGTGGGAGTTGGACACTTGTGGGGGCACTGCAACCTCAGAGACCCATTTTACCTGAGCTCAGAATGTTCATGGTGGTTGGTGATGGACTGTCGCAATGGGAGACGCAGTAAAGATGCTTGACTCCAGTCAGAAGGCAGTGGAAATCAGAAGGTTTTATTTACAATTCATTCATCTTATAACATGCTGTGCTAAGAAGACACGTTATTGGTCCATAGGGCTGACACCTCTCCCATTGTCTAAGGAACAGAAATAACAAACACCACCTGTTATTATGTGAAAGGAATATTGTTTACACAAGATTGTTTTGGGAAAAGAAAAACTGTTGAAAAGTTTCCCTTGAGAAGAGCTAGCAGTTCTCAGGCTCAGAAATATCGAGTCCACAATGGACTCCATTAGCTGCTGGGTGGGAGCAGAGCAGTTTCAGTATATTCCCAGTAACCTCTCAGCATTTCCCTTTGCAGGAGGTCCTGGGAGAAGCTCAGATGTTCTGTCTTTCAGTCACCTCCTGGTGCAAGAGAACTGTTTAACTGCACAGACCACTCTTATGACTTGTGATTGAAATTCCACATAATTGGGTTTTACCGTGTACAAAAAACTTGTGAACTTGGACCACATGAGAGATTTAAAATAAGCCCCTCTATCATCAGAGAAATAGCAAAGAACAATTACCATGCTCATTGGAAAATGGTTGCCTTCAGAAAGAGCTGTGGCAGGATGTACACCACGTGTGTACATACAGAACTTGGCTCATGGCATAGCAAGAGATAACCCAGCTTTGAATGCTGTGTCACTGTATGTCCTCACAGGGTTAGTAATATAGTAAATGTGATGATTCATAATTATCCTTTGATTATCTTCTTGGAAATTAAAAAGTAGTGGCATTTATTTTAATTTTGTAACCGATTGAAAATTGCAAGCATTATTAATTCCTATGGATGTTTTCTACAGTGACTTACTATTATTCACTGCAGCGACTCTTAGTATATTAAAGGGAGAACAAGCTTTCTTCTCAAATTAGCAATGATCTCAGTTTTTACTGAATCTAGTGTGGTATTGAGATAGTGAACTAATTAACATTGCTAATGACAAGCTAAGATTGGAGATATGTGAAATGAAACTCATTGTAAAAGACAGCAGGCTGAAATTATTATTTGATGTGGATTTTGTTCATGCTTGTTCAGACAAGTCGAAAGTAAAGATTCTACCATATGTGAGGCTTTATCTGCATTGTAAGCTTTGCCTCAATAATTTTTGCTAATTACTGATAAAGCAGAGAGATGAGAATTTTGTATTTGTTGGCCATCTTTTGATGGCCAAACAGAATTGCTTGTGATCATGGTCAGAAACCAGGAGGTTACTTAACTTGGAGGAAATGGATAGAATAACAAGACTGTCCATTAATGTCATGATATCACACACTGACCTGAAAATTAAACCTATTTTAGACACATGAAAAGAGCAGATTGTGTTTATGCTGCTGGCATGCCCGCTGCATAAATTCTTTTCCAAGTTTGTTTTTAGAACATCCTCATCATCATAATGTGCAAGTGACACCTTACAGCTTATTAAGCAGCATTTCTAAAGTCTCTTGTGATGGCTCTTTTGTTTGTTTGATTTTTGTTTGGTTTTCTGCTGTTGCATCATCAGTCTAGGGGATGAACTGTGCAGAATTGTTTTGGCAGGTGGTAGCTTTTTGAGTGTGAGCACTATCAGCAGTATTGAAAAATGCAGGATCAGGGTTGTTGTTACAGGATGATATATAATCATAGAATCAAGGTTGGAAGAGGCCTTAAAGATCAAGCCCAACCATCAACTCAGCACCACCACAAGCCTTATGCCACTAAAGCATTTCCCAGTGCCAAATCCAGATTCCTCTTAATCACCTCCAGGGGTGGTGACTCCACCTTCTTCCTGAGCAAACTATTCCACCACCACCGAAACAGTGAAAAGTATTTTTATGATACCTGGTCTGAGTCTCCCCATTTCAGCTTGAGGCCATTTCCTCTTGTCCTCTCACTGTAAGCCCAGCAGAAGAGATCAGCCCCAGCTCCCTGCACCCCCCTGTCAGGGCCTTGGAAAGAGTGAGGTCTGAACCTCTCTTCTCCAGACTGAACAAACCCAGCTCCCTCAGCAACTCCTCAGGGGACATTTTCTGAACCCTTCATGAGCCTTGTTGCCCTTCTCTGGACACACTCCAGCCTCTCAATGTCCTTTTCCACGAGGGGCCCAGAGCCAGGCACAGCATTCAGGGTGTGGCCTCAGCAGTGCCCAGCGCTGAGGGACAGGCACTGCCCTGGTCCTGCTGCCCACACCCCTGCTGATACAGCCCAGGTGCCATTGGCCTCTTGCCCCCTTGGGCACACTTTGGCTCACACTGAGGCAGCTGGTGACCTGCAGGATGTGGCATTTGGTCTTGTGGAACCTCACGCCGTTGTCCTTGGCCCATTGATCAGGTCTGTCCAAGTCTCACTGCAGCGCCTTCCCGTCCTCCAGCAGATCCACACTCCCACTCAACTGGGTGTCTACAGATTTACTGAGGGTGCTCTCAGTCCCCACATCCAGATCATCAATAAAAATGTTAACCAGGACCAGCCCCAAAACAGCCCTGGGGAGCACTACTAGCAACCAGCCCCACCTGGATTTAGCTTCATTCCCCATAACTCTCTGGGCATGGCTGTCAGCCAGTTTTTTACCCATCAGAGTCCACCCATGTATGCCACAAGCAGCTAGTTTCTCCAGAGAATGCTGTGGGAGACAGTGTCAAATGCTTTACTGAAGTCTAGATAGACACATCCACAGCCTTTGTCTCATCTTCTAAGTGGTCACTTTGTCGTAGAATAAGATCAGGTTAATCAAGCAGGATCTGCCTTTTATAAATCCATGTTGGCTGGGCTTGATCCCCTGGTTGTCCTGCACATGCTGTGTGATGGCACTCAGGATGATGCCCCATAACTTTGCCCAGAACTGAGGTCAGGCTGACAGGCCTGGGGTTCCCCAGATCAGCCTTCCAACCCTTCTTGTAGATGGGTGTTACAATTGCTAATTTCTAGTCAGCTGGAACTTCTCCAGTTAACCAGGACTGCTGGTTAAGGATGAAGAGTGATTTGGCAAATTCTTTTGCCACTCTGGGGTGGATCCCATCAGGGCCCATAGCCTTGTGAGTGTCTAACTGGTGGGGCAGGTCACTAACCACCTCCTTCTGGATTATAGGGACTTCATTCTTCTCCCCATCACCAACTTCCAGCTCTAGGAGCTGGGTATCCTGACAACAACTCATCCTGATATTGAAGACTGATGCAAAGAAGGCATTAAGTACCTCTGCTGTTTCCTCATCCCCTGTCTCTGCACTACCCTTTTGAATTCAAGAAATGGTGGAGACACTCTTGACTCTCCTTTTGCTGCCAAGGTTTTTACAGGAACTTCTTTGTTGTCTTTACTGTAGTTGTGAAATCAAGTTCTAGTTGGGCTTTTACTCTTCTGATCTTCCCCTACATGACGTCATGTCATCCTCCCAAGTTACCTGACACCTCTTCCAAAGATGATAGATTCTCTTTTTTTGCCTAATCTCCAGCCTAAATTCTCTGTTTAACTAGGCTGGTCGTTCTCCCCAGCAACTTGTGTTCCTACACATGGAGACAACCTGCTCCTGAATACTTAACAGTTCCTTTTTAAAGCATGTCCAGCCTTATGCACTCCTTTGTTGTTCAGGACTGACCCCCAAGGGACTCTGTCAATCAATGTCCTAAACAGGCCAAAGCCTGCCTGCTGTAAGTCCGAGGTGGAAATTCTGTTGGTGTCCTTCCCAGTATAGAAAATGCTGATATTTCATGGTCTCTCTGCCCAAGGTGGTCACTGACCACCACTCACCCCTCATCCTTTGTTCACAAACAGGTCTGACAGGACACCTCCTGTGGTAGGCAGGCAAAAGGGATGGAAAATGCTAGGATTGGAGAAGAATCTGAATGACATTAGACAGCAGAGGTGATGTTTCTGCTAGAATCAAATTGAACCTTCAGGCGGTCTTGGCAAGTGAGAGCTACAAAGAGCTTTGCTGACAACTGGCTCTGGGTCTCCCAGTTCATCTATTGAAACCTGTATATTTAAAAGAACTAATGAGATATGTGAAAGGTCCACATATTAATCTGTTAGTGTAAGGTACAGTTGCTATCACTTCTCAGTTGGTACAAACCTCTTGTAAAGTGCCATATCCTTCAGGAGTATTGGACTGGATTTCTGCTTTTTCTTATTTCAGAATGAACCTGCAATGTCTTGGTCAGTACTGAGTGGCAGAGGTGGGCAAGCATTCTTCTGTCTCTGGTTAGCAGACAATTTGCAAAAGTTGTGTTACTGTAAGTTTAAGTGTTAGGACTGTGTGAAGTATTTAGGATGTTACATGTGGCTTATTAATAGTCTTTTGCCTGTGTAACCTCTAGATTTGCTCTGTAATGGAAGGTTTGATGTGGGATGTAATACGTTACCTTGGGCCAACTCTCTGATTTTTTTGTTTTTTTTTCTTTATTGTGTGTTTGAAGGAAGAGAAGAACATGTCTGTTACTAATATGTTGTTTGGGTTGGAAATTGCAATGGCATTCAGGAATTGGTTTCCCAATCCTGCAAGATTTGGGGAGATTCCCAAGATATTTATGTTGAGGGAGGAATCATCTGCTTTTCATCAGGAATTCTGTCTTTGTGAGAAGGAAGTGGGTACTGTATAACAAAAGCCTACTAAACTGAGGAAAGTCCTGGCCAGTGCTGTTTCTCTTGCTGCTGCAGTTCAGAGACTTGTCATAAGACCTCCGAGGGGGTCTAGAATTTGTTTGCATCACGTGAACTTGTTGGTTATTTGGGGCTGGTGGGGAAGGAGGCCTCTGTTACTCGAAGGAGTTCTTGGATAGATGATATAACTTCTGTTTGGCAGTTTGCTTTTTTACTTTGTGCTTCATTTTCATGTTGGCTCTAATACTTAGGATCCATTATGTGATTTTATCACCTATGATAGGCCCTTGGAGCTTGATTTGGGTCCCTTGTGCAGTTAGAATAACAATTGAAAATTAATCCTATTTCAGTCCCTCAGTCTGCATTAACCTCTGATTTCCACTGTTGGTGGTTGGTCCTTCTGCCCTATCCTTCAGCCAGCTCAGCTGCTGGAAAGCAGCCTGAGCTCCAGGCAAAAGGAGCAGCGTTTGTCCAGATGGGTGTGGCTCGAGGCCAGTGAATGGATCAGGGGGACCCTGTGAACAGGGTGCAAGGTGTCTACCACTGAGGGGGTGTGCAGATTTTTTGACCTGCCTGCAGAGGACCTATGTGGTCATTTGTTTTGTCCCTGCATAAAGAAAGGAATGTTGAAATGTTCCCAGGAATTGGAGACGGTGTCATGGTGGACATACTTGTGAAGTGTGTCTGGATCTTCCTGAACCTGCTTCCTCAGCTTTCCTTCCCTTAAAAATTCTGACTTCTGCACCTGACTAAATTTGGTCCAGACATTGCCATCATCAATTGAGTACTATAATCTTTTATTATCCTTAAGGTAGTAGGTTTGCCTATCCCAAATGACAAATTACTGCCTTTTCCTCTCAGAATAGTTCAAGTATTCAAAAATCTATTGAGGGCAAATTAAACTCTATGCTGGGACACCAACGCCCTTTTAACCTAAGCCCTTACTGCATTTCTGCTTGCTCTGGGTTGTTGAACACGAGTTCAAACTTCAAATATTCAATTTGAAACTGAAAGGAAGATTATGAGGCATTAGTGATTATGTTGGCACTCTGTCACTGAACAGCACTTATGTGTTGTGTGCTATGTGGGTGGCTGTGTATTTGCTAAGAAGCATAACTGAAGATGAAAGTTTAATTATTTCTTCAAGGCAAATCCTTTCTCCCATGGACTTAAACTTGCATAAGAAAAATGAAAATTCATAAGGAGTTTAAAAATTGGCTAAAATTAAAAACCATTTATTTTTACCCTATTTATTCTTCTGAATAATAAAATTTCCCCATGGGTTTTTGGAACATATGTAGAATAATTACACTGTAGAAGTGGTGCTTTAGCTCAGCTTCTGGAGCCAGGGCAAATGTTGTGATTATGCTGCAAGCTTAAATCTGGGTCTTAGAGAAAATCTCAGTCAAGGCTCTGTTGCCATCAAGTGCAAAAAACTGTGACCCGTGGATTGGTCCCTGTGGGAGCAATTACTCTTTGCTGAGATTTTTTTTCTAGGACTGAATATTATAAATGTAAAAAAAAAAGTTTAACCCTCATTACCTCTAGCAGAATGTTCTCATTCCTGGTGGCAAGAATAAAAATTTTTTAGCTTGTATTTGCATTATTTTGTGTTTGAGCCAGGATTTTTTTAAAGGCTTTTCTTTATAAACAACTGAAAGGTAAAAGTGCTGTCTTTTACGTTGCAGTCTGCATGTCTTGGTGAAGACAAAATCGGGGCTGGAGCTGCCTGATGCTGCTTAATGCAAGTGCTGTGCCCAAGCCTCTCCTCATGGGGCTCATGCACGTTGGATGCTGAGTGAATTGATGATTAAAACCTCTTGTCTGGCGGTGGCAGCGGGGGGAGAGTGTGGAGGGAGTGTGGGGTTGCTTAGGAACAGGGCTGGATGTGATTCTCAGCCACAGCCCAGGGACACGTTTGGGTGCCCAGGAGCAGCGTGTTCATCCTCAGCCGTGGCCCTGCGGAGCCGCTGGGGACCGAGCTGATCCTGCCTTGGGGAAACCCACATCCTTGGGAGGAGGGGAAACGTGGGTGTGCTTTTCTGCTTCCTTGATTCTGCTGGTTGTTTAAGACTTACCAAATCAGAGCATGTCCATTGTTCCTAGCAGAAATTAAAATAATAATTCTCTATTACCCAAGTAGCAGATCCAAACCCAGCAGATTTCCCGCCCCTTCCGCATTTTCTCATGTCTGTTCTTTGGTGCTGGACACAGTCTGGTCATTAACTGTGACAAAACGTTGATAAAGTGGATAGAATTTGCATCGTGTGTTCAAAGACTTTTGCAAAGTGACACTAGTTGTGAGATTCTAGGGGGAATATTGTGCAGCCTTGTGTCTGAGCACCATTCACTCACCATAATACTGCAGTGAGACATGAAGACAAATGGGTCCCAAATATACCAACCTGGGGCAGGATGAATCACCTTTACTTGCACTTTTTTTTTTTCAGTTAGTGATTTGTATTTATCACGTTGTTTGGTACTTTTCCAAGTATAAAATATTGACAATACTCAAAATAGGCAACATTTAATGAAGAACTTCTGGTTTTGAGTCATGAAGAGAGGATCTTGCAAGTAAAAATCCCAAAGTTTTGCTTTCTAAAGGCTGCAGATCTCATTTCTGTGGGTTGACATAAGTGATATCTTTTAGTTATTATGTAGAACTTCCAGTGAAATTTAACAAGTTGTTTTTTTTTTTCATAGAAGTTACATTAGGTTTTGGTTCAGTTTTTCTTAGCATGCATAAGTAATTTTAAAAGTTTCTGTGAGGCCTTTCAGCAGTTCAGAATGTTATTTCAGATTATTTGAGAAGCACTGAAAAATTTCTTCCAAAATATGGGGAAATGCTCTGCTCTCCTTTTCTGAATCCTATTCTGTAGCCCAGGTGACATTGCCAGGTCTCAGGTGGAGCTCTGTGACCTCCTGCATGTCACCCCACTTGATCTACACAGAATGTACTGCTGCTCTGCAGGCTGTACCTGCATCTGTGGGCATGATCCCTGTGGGTTATTTTTAGCTAAATTGCTTTGTTGTTTGCCAGGTGTATTCATTCCTCCAGGGTTCAGTCTATACATTTAACCTTGCTCCACTTTCCCTCCTGCTCGGTGACAGAGGAGGGGCAGGGTTATGCCCTTTGCCTCTGCTTTGATGCTCTGAAGGCAGCTTGGAAAAATCAAGCATGTGTAGGAAGAGACTGCTCAAGGATTTCACTTGAGACTGTGTGAGACAAAGGCTGTGACAGCTTTGTGCAGGGCCAGGTCACCTGGCTGTGGTCAGGGGGGCTGAGTGGGGGGTGTGGAGGGCCAGTGGGACCAGCTCAGGCATGGGGCTCCCCCTGCCAGCCAGCACTTCGTACCACATTCATCTTTGTCTTAATCCTAAACACCTGAATGGGGTGTAGGGCTCCTGCCTTCCAGCTACAAATCATGGCAAATCACAGATGTCACCATTGTCGTGCCAGATCATTACCAGGTGCCATTCATCTTCCTGCACTGCTTCCACCCAGCTCACTGGCCCTCTGCCGGGATCCAGCATCACTCAGCACAGGTCCCCAGGTCCCAGGATTCACCCATTTCCCTCCAGGTGCCTCCTGTAGTCCACAGGGCTTGGGCAGTCCAGGCTGGGTTGCTGCCAGAGACCTGCCATTTGGAGCTGTGTTCACTGTACTAAAACAAGAGGCACAGGGCTTCTCAAAGCTGGCAGTGGTGAAAACATGGCTTAAAGTATTCACTTTTATCTAGAAAGAACATGGGTGAAGGATTGAATGCACTGTTGCGTGCTGAAGGACTGGAAAATGAAAGTGCTTTGTTTGAGTAGTGTCCTCCAGCAGGAGTAGAAAGAAGAGACTTGGTCTATTTCAGAGATCAAAAAAAGCCCCAGAAAATAAAGCTTTCTCTGCATTCCTTCATACATCAAGAAGAAAGTTAGAAGCTGATAGGGGTGAGCAGGATGCTTGTGTCCTTCAATGTATTTTTTCTTGCTCAGGGATAACTTTAACAGTGGTAACAGTATTTTTAAACTTTCTTTTTCTTGAAGAAGAAGGCATTACTTCCCTTATTTTTTGGCTGGAGTATAGGTAATCACAGCTGGGCATGTTGGTCTACACTGGTAGACCATGCACCTTCTTTTACTCTGACTCAGTCTTAGACTACATTTTTTTTTCTTTTTTGTTCACTCTGAACAAGTATTTTGAATCCATGAAGCATATGCCTTGGTGGTTCTCTTTAGAACTGGAAGCAAGTGGAAATTCATCAAGCTGTTGAAAATTAATCTGGGAAAAAATAAGTCTCAGCTGCCATGGCAGGTAGTGCACTCGTAGACATTGCCAGTGGCCTTTGGCTCAAACAGCAGAGAAATAGCTTCACAGTAAAGAGCTCAGAAAATTCTAACTAGGTAATGAGTAGTGGCTTCCTTTTGATTTACAGCATAAGGTTTGCAATCAATCTATAAAGCTTTGAAGAAAAAAATAAATCTCGAGGGAAAAGGAAAGGGCCATACAATTAGTTGCTACTGTCTGCTTACTTGTCTTCCCTAATTCCAAGAGTGTGTGCTGAAAATGGATGATGGTGTGCAAGAAATCTCAACTACTGGCCAATTCCTTTGTAGTTTCAAGCTGAGATACAGTTCACATCATGCTGGTTGTTGGAGAATATTCAGTTTCATCTTAGCTGTAGATTATGTGTAGATGGGTGTAGTTGGAGGAATTTGACAGGGATTGCATGTGTGTTGTAACTTCCAGCTCTTGTATATCAAATTCCTGCTCTGATCTCTTCTTCTTTCATCTCCAGTATGTCTTTCTTTACAGAATTGGATGGTGAAGTGGATGTGATAACTTGCAGAACCACATTCAGCAGTATTTTTTTTTTTACTCAAGCAAATGACTACAGTTCGGAAAACTTACTCAGTAATCTTGCACTGGAATTTGGATTTAGAATTGCAGTTTGTAATTGTCAAGACGCCATTTGGCTGAGATTGCTCAGCCATTAATTTGTTTGAAGTTGACACTTGAGTTGAAAGACTAATAGCTGCCTTGGTGCATTGCTCAATTTTAAATCTAATCTGTGAGGGAGTTTGGGTGTGCTGCAGCTGGGGATGTAGTTTGTCATTTTAATGGTGGGGGGCAGAGCTGTTGTTTGGGGACCTGGGGCTTTGCTGTTTGCATGCACAGGAGGGTTTTTGTGGTACATTAGTAAAAAAAAAACTTCAACATATATAACAAGGCTGATCTTAAAGTTTTAATATGTGTGTTGGAGCAGTTGTTGCCACTACTCAGAACAATTTATCTAGGATTAAAAAAGAAACACAAGAAAACTCGTGTTTTCATCATCTGAAAAATGGCAAGAATTGTTCAAATGTCTGGGTGTGACTCTTGTTGTGTGCGGATTGCTGTCAGTGTTCCTGTGTTGACATGCAGATGGTATCAGGGGTTCAATGCATGTGACAGACTTCTAGAGGGACTTTAAACAAGGATTCCTGTGTGACTCTCAAAAAATGGCTACTAACTTGCAGATAAGATCTCCATTTCCAAAACCGGTAACTTGTGAACTGAGGTAGGGTTTTCGTTCATAGCAGCAATATATCTAGCTTTATTTTCTCCTCATATTTCAAATTAATTGATTGGTTTTTATTCATAAGAAAATTGTCTTTCTTAGTTCACAGAGGAATACTAATTTCAGTGTTAATGATGGTATAAGCATGAATTAAAATGTTTCTCCACCCCAGTATTAGAAAGCTACTATTTCTTTATGTAGCTAAATCTTTTCTTGGTCTCTCAGTTCTTAATATTTCCCCAGTCTGGCTCCTGCCTTGCTCTGGAATGATTTAGGCTGGCAGTAGTCAGCAGACAATTCTTTTTTATTTACAGAACAGGCTGTGTTGGAAGGGGCACACAAGGACCATCCAGCCCAGCCCTGTCCCTGCACAGACGCCCCCCACAATCCCAGCCTGGGCATCCCTGGAGCAGTATCCAAACTCTCCTGGAGCTCTGGCAGCCTCGGGGCTGTGCCCATTCCCTGGGGAGCCTGGGCAGTGCCCCACCATGCTCTGGGTAGGGTTGTTGGTTGGGTTTTAATTTTTGTTCTCACCCCCACAGTACTTTCTTGCCTGCGCCAGTTCATTATTTCAGTGTCAGGAATAATTGAAACTCAGAGCATAAACTGTGAAATATTTGGTATGCTGTCTTTTACATAGCTAATAGATGTACTGGATCCCCAAAATATAAATCAAATCATGTAGCCTATTACACTTTACCTAGTAGAGACAAAATATGAAATACTTTACAATGCAGAAAGTGCTTTGTTGCTCCTAAGGGATACAATTTTGACAATTTTATGAGGTTGCAATTTATTTGTGCAGTGAGTTGGCACATGGTTTTGATAAAAGTAATGTTCACAGAGCATTTTGCTAACAAGAATACTTTTTTAAGCCACTAGTCTTGCTGATTTGTATTGTAAAAGCAAAGTATCTGTTAAGCTCCCTGGAAGTGTGCATGTCTGAGATATACTTCCACACCCTGCGTGGTGATACTGCCGTGAGTGTGAGCAACTGAATGAGCTTTCAGTCTGTGCTGAGGAGCATCTTTAAGGAATAATAGAAAAGAAGAAACCTGTTAAGGATTTGGGGAAGCTGTATTACTTTTTTCTGACACAGGCTTGATCTCACACAAAAGACCCAAAAAACCACATTGGCCTTGAGACTTTGTTGCTACCCCTTGCTGTGAGAAAATGGTCTGATGTGGCTGTTTGGAGAATGGTGCAGTTGACGGGATTGACATTTCACTGAACAAACGCTTCAAACTGTTGTCTTGCAAGATATTCTTCTATAAATGTGTGTGAAATCATACTGCACACTGAACTGAATGTACATTGCTCAAAAGTCAAAGTATGGCTTTTTGCTGCATGCTGCATGCTGTTTTTTTCTGAACGGGATGTATAGAAAAGGTAACATGGAAATTCTGTGCCAGCTGTGATTGTGTTTCCAACAGCTGACAGGGACTGTGAACCAGAGAGCAGAGCTCTGGTGAGGCTCCCGTACACATGTAGCACTGAAGAATATTAGATGAAAACACAGCTTCTCTATTTTCCAGACTTCGGGAGGGTTAGACATCAATTTAAACTTCGAATTTCATTTTTAGCATATCTGTTTTCATATCTTGTTGCTTTGAAATTGCTTGAAAACTCAAAGCAATTTTTGCTGTTTAAAATGCGTTTAAAATGCTTTTTTCTGTTTACGTTACAGTAGAGAGCAAGTCAGCAAGCCCCTTCCTTCCTTCCTTCCTTCCTTCCTTCCTTCCTTCCTTCCTTCCTTCCTTCCTTCCTTCCT